>JALIZH010020550.1:0-13515 GCA_030522465.1 Rhipicephalus appendiculatus | reverse complement strand
CTGTCGGAGAAAGTGTTTGCTCACTTCGTTTGTTGTTAGTCTCGTGTTTTTGTTTTTCTTTCTTTCGCTGGAAAGGGCTGCAATGCAGAGAAGCACGACACAACGGAAGGAAGGATGTAGAAGAAAAGGAAGAGGCAGTTTATTTGGGAGCGAGATATGAGTGTCTCGTTCAGTGTCTGGAGTCACTTGAAGCTTGTAGAGACCCGAACTGAAGACGGGATGAATCCTTACGTATAGTTTTTCGGCCACACGTGATAGCGACGATGACCACGGTCATCATAGAATGAAGCAAGGTTAACACGCGCATCATCATTGAAGCTGCGGCACACGCTGAAGGCAATTAATTACATCAGCAACCCTTCAATCGCTGTGAATGAAAAAAAAAAGAAAATATTGCCACAAATAACCTACGCATAGTCCGGTTGGTTTTCTTAATGTATTGTCGTGTTTTTTTTTTCTTTGTTTTTTTTTTTTGCAGTGTTGTGTTGTTTTCGTTCTCTCAGTTCCCGTTTCACTTATGTCTTCATGTGCAAATGAATTAGCTGTGACCACGTGTGCTAATAGATTTAATAGATTTAAGTTCGAAGGTGGCGCTAGTATTCGTTGATTCGTTGTCTTTGTGTCTCTCCCGCGCTATTCACTGATAATATAGTAAATACAGCTATTCATTGGCAATATAGTAAATAATACAATCAGGGCTTCTTGCAAGAGGTAACAAGCCGTAATGTGAGGAACTCCAATTAAATCATTTAGCATTATCATTCGATAACGCTTATCGCTTTCTAGTTTATCTTTCATCCTGTTTTCGCACACTTTTCCGCGTTACGTCGTCTTTTACGAATAAGACCGGAAAACAACCGTTTCACAATAACGAGCCCGTCTCAAGAGTTGAGCTCAATGAAAACTGCACGCGGAGTGTACATTCAATGCATTAGCAGGGCCCACCTTGGCAAGAGCGAGAGAATAATGGTAGAAGAAAGGCAGGGAGGTTAACCTGGGCTGAGCCCTGTAGACTACCCTGCACGGGGGAAGGGAGGAGAGGGAAGAAAAGATACAGAGGAGGAGAGAAAAGTCACTGAGCCGACGCAACAGTTCCACGTTTGACATCACAAACGACGAATCAGTCCGGTGTCCTTGAGAAACCGCAACAGCGCTTTCGTTGCCTTACGGAGCTGTGATGGGCAGCCCCATGGTCCCAATACCTTCTCGACTGTGAAAGCGCTTCCGTCCAGTTGATGTAGCGCAGTGCGGAGGTGAAGTCAAGAAGTGTACTGCTTGTGTGATGTCAACTCTATTTCTTTCAATACTAACACCAGTGACTAATTTTAGCTAACATATTATACAGGCCAGTGCTAGCTACTCTGGACTATTAAGAAAGAGAAAGAGAGAAGCAAGGAAAGGCAGGGGGGATTGCTAGGCGCACGTCCTTTTTGCTACCCTGCAATGAAGGAATGGATGAAGGGGCGGAAAGGCGTGACACACAAAATGGAGAGAGGGACAGAACTACGCGCTCGCTTGGAGGAGCACATCAAGTCTACCGACGGTCGCGCAGATCTGTTGCCCTTAGCTATTTCAGTGGCGCTTTCATGGCCTTGTGCGCCTTCGAGGCACCCGCCCATGGTCCCAGGATCTTGGTCACAGAAGCTTGAGTCCAGTTGATTCAAAAGCATCCGGAGGGGGCATCGCTGCTGAAGTTGATTAGGGGCGGTAAATAAGCGTAATGATAACGTATTTCACCAGTATTTATCGCTAAACTGACACTGAATTGCAGCGTCGTTAGACAGCTTACCCTCAATTTTGTCTCGTTCCTCGCACTCTCTTTTCATTCGGCTTGCGTTCTAACGTGTACTTAGAACGTCGCACAAACTAGCGCTAAGGGTGCGTCTTATAGGGTACGTACTCACTAGCGGCAAAAACGCGAGCGACACGCCGCGTGCGGCAAGCGTGCTCGCGGCAGGCGCGTGCGCCACGCCGCGAGCGACAGAACTATTCGCGTTTTACGCGGCGCGGCAGCAATTCTTGAAGTCTCATACAACTCGAGACTCCTAGAATCACTGCCTTGTAGCGTAAAACGCTAATGGAAACACGAACGCACGCGCCTGCCGCGAGCACGCTTGCCGCACGCGGCGTGTCGCTCGCGTTTTTGCCGCTAGTGAGTACGTATACCCTTACGCTTTTGTTACCACTGCGCGCAAGGTCGGCCATCTTTGAACGTCTTAACTTGGCAAACTATAGAGAGAAGGCACGCCGGCGCCTTCTTCCCTGCCTCCTCCTGTGCTGCTGTACAGCGCAGTGCCTCATTATTTCGCCACTGGTTTTCTCGAAAGCTAATTGGATGACAGCGAGAACTGCGGATCTTTCGGCCTATAATTTGTATACTTGCTGTCTTAACTTGTCTTCCACGCCGTCGAAAGCGGGAAGCATGCGGTTAAGTCCTGCTGACGAAGGCGGTTCTTGGTAAGCGCTTGCGTGATGTATATACCGGGAGCCTTTTGCGACAACACGGTCAAGATTAGTGTCTCGCGTTACTTAAGTTACCAATTATGCCGTGAATTGCTTGGATTGCTGCGAGGTGAGCAATTAAAGCGACCAGCAACTTTGGCTAGCGTTCAGGGAAAAACTTCGTTTCTCGATAACAAAAAACCAGCGTTTACCGCGCAAAGAGGTTGGTATTTTGGGGATGCTTCGCGGACATTCGTATTTTATGCCTATGCATTTTCCATGTATAGAAAACTTGTGCACTTGCGATCTCGGAGTTTTTGTCGATAAGGGTCTGAACGTGCTCTTTAAAGAAATTTAACGTTTATTTCGAAACCGTGCGTGTGATGGAGAGATGTGGTGATATATGAAAAACCCTTTTTTTTCTTTTTTTCTGTGCAGCCGTAGTAAGCGATTCTTGCTTCGTTTGGCTTACAGGGATTACAGTCCCAATGCGACTCTGGTAATGGGAGACGGCGCCGTTGAAGACTGCGCGTGATTTCAACCACCGGGTGTTTTATAATTATCAATCAATCAATTATTTAATGAATAAATAATTAAACGTAATTAATTCATCGATTAAATAATTTTTCATCAGCACCTTACACGCCCTCGTGGTGTAAGGGGGCGATACAGCAAATACATAACGGAGATAAATATAAATTGGTAAACCATCGATTAGAGCACAAGATGCGACTGAAGTTCTGTACTCACGAAAGTAAAAACATAAAATATACTAAAAAGCAAGGTATATTGTGTGAAAGTGTTATACAAAAGGTAATATTAAAGTAACTATTTAAACAGCAACAGTACAACAGGAAATGAAATCTGACAAAAGAGTATTTTCAGCAAATAAATGGACACAAAGAAAGAAAATCGGTAACGGTACTATCAGCACGGATGAATGTGACAATTGAATACAGCAGGTTTCGTTGCATAAGTTTTTTTTCTTTTTTTTTTTTAAAGACTGACCAAGAATTTGTACTGAAATCGCACAGTAGACGGCCTTAGAATGCTGCCTCCATCAAAATGCGACCTCCGAGGCTTGGACTGAACCGGCGTTTTTTTCGTTCAGCGGCCTGGCACCGTAACCACTGGGCGACCGCGGGGGGCAGATTCCTGTTGCAGTGGGACAGAAAGGAGGTTGAAGATGTCACGGAACGGTTGAGGACACGTCATCCGCACAGTTCGTTTGAGGACACTGCAACCGAACTGCGTCAGAAAAGAAAAGGGATGATGGAGGGAAAGCACACTTTAAAAAAAAAAAAAAGGTGTCCTTTGACTCTTCTTTTGTACATGTGAGAGTCACATGTGTAGCGCTCTCTTTAGACAGGCATGTTGACTCTCTTTTGGAAAGTTATGCCTCCCACGGCTCTGCTAAAGAGAGTCAACCTGACTCTCACATTTGTAAAGAAGAGTCAAATTTTTTAGAGCGTAGGGTAAGGAATGAGGCAGCGTGGCTCAGCGTATGTGAAGAGAAGAGTATTGGAAATAACACCTGGAAAGAGCAGTGGAGAGTTTAGGAAAGGGAGAGCAGTGTCCCTTTCCCGGGACGTAGCGGTGGCGGGTTGCCTCTACCACCGGCCTTCGTCCGTTGTCTGCAAGGGAGTGCAGTGAGGACTTTGCTGTGACAGCAAGCAGGATGCGAACAGCTTCACATAGGAGTCTGTGGCAGCGAATACTGCCGACTATGGCGGCTCTTGGTTGGTGTAGTAAGGGCTGGAGCGACACATAAGATGTTCCAGCGCTTCAGAAACAAATCCTTACCGGCACATATTACGATTTGCGTATCCTCAGCACAATTCATCCTTCGGCTCATCTTCGTCGCTGCCCATTGCGTTCAACCAAAGGCACGCCATATTACGTCACGTGGGCATGCCATGCGATCGCTGCCGTGCCACCCATGCAACGCGTCACAGCGGAGCGATGGGAAGAGCTGTGGCCAGTGAGAGCCTGGAGGATCAGCTGAGTATGATTGCGCGGATCATCATAGCGGCAGCCTCAAGCGGAGCCCTGGACCACGAGCGGCTGGCTGGACCGATAAGGTCTTTCGAGATTTGGGACGCTCATCGCCGCAAAGAAATAAATGAATAAAACAAGAGCGGGGCTCGCGTTTGAACCCCGGCCCAGGCGCTCCGAAGGCGAGTGTCTTTACCGCCGGACCGCATACCTATGCGTGTGGCACATACCCGTATACCACGGGCGAGAATGTGCCACAGGTATGCGGGTATGTGACAGGTGGTTGACAGTTTAATCTACCCAGGAACGGCGAGAACAGACATTGGTAATTTTAACGCGAGAGCGTTAAGAAAAAACTGACATCGGCAGCGTTGACCCCACGAATGCAAAGAGTAAATGTCAGGGTCTCAGCAGGAATCGAACCCAAGCATATTGCGTGGCAATGAAATATTCTACCACAGAGCCTCGCCAGGTCTCGGAACTGCTTTGGAAAAGGTCCTATACAGGCGCAATGTTGGCGAAACGTCAATTGTGGTTGTAGTGCTGGCTATCCAATTTTATAAACATTACATTTGTACTCCTATGATACAGCCGTAACGTCGGGTTAACGTTGTAGTTAAACGTCACCCACTGTAGTTGATTTATGTAGCAGCGTCCAGGGCTACCATCCTCGCTAGCAGAATCGCTACATATCAGCTTACCGCTTCTGTTGTTACTACTACTACTAATAATAATATCTAGGGTTTTACGTCCCAAAACCACCATATAATTATGAGAGACGCCGTAGTGGAGGGCTCCGGAAATTTAGACCATCTGGTGTTCTTTAACGTGCGCTGACATCGCACAGCACACGGGCCTCTACCATTTCGCCTCCATCGAAATGCGACCACCACGGCCGTGATCGAACCCGCGACCTTCGGGTCAGCAGCCGAGCACCTTAACCACTGCTCCACCTCGGCGGACGGTGTTGCTAATACCCATGGTGCTGTTGACATCGTTACGCAACTGTAAACAACTGGTTATATAAAACATATGCGACTGTTCAACATATGTCTCTACGTACATTTGTACATATCTTTAGCATCATTTCGTAACGTTTCGCTCGATAAGGAATTACAACATAGTCACCTTCCCTCCGCATGCTTCGCATAACATCGATTCCCGAGGTACGTGGGATCTGCCGAATTTTTTTCTTAGCGTGTGTAGCGCTACTGGTTTAGAGAGATATATATGTTCTATTGAAGACTATAGACTTATAAACTAAGTATGCAGCAGGGCCCCCTAGTCCGAAGTCCTTAGGATGATCTCCGCGACCACACGGGCTAGCTTTACGAAGGCTCTGGCGAACCTCGGGAGGCCTGTCGCACAGGGCATCGTCCCACAGCTCGGTAGGGGCGTAGGATGACCGGGAGGGGAGGGAATCGTTCTGCGGCGTCGGTGACGCAAGGAAACATTGAATTGCCTGTCCAGCGGCCGCGGCCTGTCGCTCGAACGCTGCCGCTTCTCGGCGGTTCGGCACATGCCTTTTGTTGGCACGCGGCTCTTGTCTATGTAGCTCGTATTACTTCGACCGCGCTGAGCGATTGTGCGCGTGTGTGTGCCCGCTATTAGACGGGCGTTGCGTAACCATACCGCCCCCCTGCTTTGGGGATGCCTTGTGCCGTTATTCACTCCAGGATCGCTCTTTGAATTCACGCAGGAAGCCAGAACAGCTATGGGCACCTGCTGACCATTTTCTTCACGGTGATGCACGTGGTGCTCGGACAGTGGATCACAGGCTCTTTTGGAAAGCCGTGGCCGTAGGCTTGCCATTGAGGAGACGCCGCCTGTGTTTCAGCAGGTGAGAGTGTAATTTTGCTAAATTGGATGGACCGTAGGACAAATGCGCATGCCGCAGTCGTAGACAAGAGCGGCCAACTTTTTAACTGTCATATGATGACGTCCTTGACGTCATAGAACGTAAATTGTGGTATCGATTGTACTGTCAATGCCGTACGTCGGATTTTTCGACTCATTTGCTATGCGATGTTTTCGCCTTAACAAAAAAAAAAAATCCCCCCGCAGGGGCGTCTGCGCAAGCAGGCGTTTGGTGCGTAGCGACACCACGGACCCTGAGCTAACGGGGGGGTTTCGACCTCCTCCCACGCCTCGCCGTGCGTGGCTTAGCCGTGTCCGGGGAAAAGGGGATCCTGGGGGGTTGAGCCGACGCCGAGTGATTGGACCTTTAAGGCCCCCCGGCGGAGGCAACACACCCCTTTGGCCCTAGCTTCACGTAGACGGCACCCCTGGGCTGACCCACCCAGGGGAAATCGGCAGTCGCCTTTTCCTGTCTCTCTCTCCTCACATCTTCGTCTTTCTCTTCCACTTTTAATGTTTCCTGTCATCTCTTCACTTCCATTTACTTCCTTGTTTCCTGGCGGCAAGGGTTAACCTTGTGTATATGTCCTCCCTTGGGCCCTATATATTAGGTTATAGTGGTCATGTGCAGATGGCGTCTGTGCGTCTACAACGACTCACAGCGCCCCCATGTTGGGCTCGGTGGTGGGTGGCTGGCATGGCCGCCGAAATTAATGATACACATATGACCTCAAACGCTTTCCCCAAACTTCCTGATCGCCCTCTCGCGAAAAGATGGCGCACCGAAGAAACGCACAGCCTATTTGCTAAACCCAAGGAAAACTTTCCTCGCTTCCATGTGATCCACTGCACAAATCCCGAGAAGACGGTCAGAACCCTTTCCCCATTCATTGTCGCGAAGTGTCTTGCTGACACGATAGGACCAGGCTACAAGGCCACTAAAATGGCAAGCGGAAACCTACTGCTTGAAGTGCGTGACAGTGCGCAGTACAGAAAACTTTCAAACCTTGTTGCATTTGGCACGGTTCCGATCACAGTGACCCCACATCGATCGATGAACACCGTCCGAGGAGTTATCTCCGATGACGACCTCCTAAACCTGAGTGAGGAAGAGCTGCTCGAAGGATGGAAGGACCAGGACGTAATCCAGGTCCAAAGAATTAAGATCAAACGTGAGAACAAAGAAATTGCCACAAAATTTTTGATCGTCACCTTCGCTTCAACTGTCCTGCCAGATTCCCTTGAAACAGGATACACGAAAACAAGAATAAGACCCTACATTCCAAATCCACGTAGGTGTTTTAAGTGCCAACGCTTCGGTCATGGCTCACAGAGCTGCAGAGGTCGACTGACCTGTGCCAAATGTGGGAACCATGAACATCCCTCTGACACCTGTGACAATCCGCTTCACTGTCCAAACTGCGAAGGTGAACACGCAGCATATTCTAGAGCCTGTCCTACATGGAAAAAAGAAAAGGACATTATCACACTCAAATACAAAGAAAACATCTCATTCAAGGAAGCAAGAAGACGGTGTTCACCTTTTCATGGCACATCATATGCTGTTGCGGCGCGTAGGGGGGCAGCGCCGCACTGGCCTTCGCCACTGGCCCGGCCCGCGCTGAGCGAGCCGTCGGCAGTGGCTTCCGCCCCCGTGGTGGAGGCAGCTAGCCCTGCTCCACCCACCCAGCATGAAAGCCCAGCTACCCTAGGGTTGCTGGCACCAACACAATCATCGGCGAAAGCCTGCGCTGCGCGAACCGAAAGCGCAGGGCCGCCACCAGCCGTCACGGTGGGCGCAGCCAAGGCTGCCTCACTCTCCTCGGCCCCCAGCAGGCACTGGCAACGACCAACGCAGCCTGCACTCAAAGGCAGTCCCGTCACCCTCTGGGCTGATGGGTGCGAAGGCCTCGCCTTCTGCGGCGAGGTCTTCACGCGAAACTTCTCGCTCACTCGAGCGCGTGTCCGGCGCCTCGCAGGAGGCAATGGACACTACACCCACCCTAACGGTGCATCCAGCGCCAAAGGAGCGGCGAGCGTCCCTCGACCGCTCCAAAAAAGATAAGCCCCGCATTATAGGGCCTCGAAAGGGCCCTGTAATATAACACAGCATCTTTTTCCTTTGTACGCACAGCACCAATCCACTTTCGGTATGGAGACACAAATAATGCAGTGGAACGTGAGAGGCCTTCTTAGGAACCTCGATGATGTTCATGAACTCTTACACACACATACCCCAAAAGTGCTGTGTCTACAAGAAACCCATCTAAGAACCCACCACACAAACTTCCTCACACAGTATGTCATATTTCGCAAAGATCGTGATGATGCGCTCGCGTCATCTGGTGGTGCTGCCATCGTAACAGACAAAAGGGTAGCGTGTCAACGTATTCAGCTGCAAACACCTCTGGAAGCAGTGGCTGTTCGAGTTGTTCTCTCGAACCGACTCGTAACCATCTGCTCTCTTTACATTCCCCCCACACTACAAGCTACACAAACACGAACTTCAGTCATTTATAGATGAGTTGCCGGAACCTTATGTTGTTCTTGGTGATTTCAACGCACATAGTAGCTTGTGGGGCGACTCTCGCAGCGACGCCCGAGGTCGTCTAATTGAGCAGTTTTTGTTTTCCAGCGGCGCATGTCTGTTGAACAAAAAGGAACCCACGTATTTTAGCCTCGCGAGCAAAACATATTCATCCATCGATCTTAGCATTGTCTCACCATCCCTTTTACCCGATTTTAATTGGAACATTATTAAAAACCCATATGGGAGTGATCATTTCCCAATACTTCTGAGGACAGCAAAAGAGCACCAGTCTACACCACAAGCTTCCCAGTGGAAGGTCGATACAGCCGACTGGGAAAAGTACCGGTCTCTTACTGCAAGTATCTCGTGGTCCGACATGTCTTCATTAGGAATTGATGCTGCTGTCGAATACTTTACTGTTTTTATAATTGACGCCGCTTCGCAATGTTTATCTGAAGTAAAAAGTGTGGGAGGCAAACGGCGTGTTCCTTGGTGGAACGAGGAGTGCCGCAAAGCTCGAAAGAAACAAAACAAAGCGTGGGGACTTCTGCGGGACTCCCCTACAGCCGAAAATTTAATAAATTTTAAACAGATAAAATCCCAAGGCAGGAGAATCCGCCAGCAATCTAGAAGAGAGAGTTGGCAGAGATTTATCTCTAGTATCAACTCATACACGGATGAGGCTAAAGTATGGAATAGGGTTAGAAGGATCAAAGGCCGACAAACATCCTCGCTCCCCCTGGTGAACATACACGGTGACTCCTTGGAAGAGCAAGCTAACTTCCTGGGCGAGCATTTTGAACATGTATCCAGTTCGTCGCACTACTCCGACACCTTTCAAAGGTACAAAACAAAAACGGAACGCCAGAAGTTGGAACGTAAAGGTGCAACCGAAGGATACAACAAACCTTTCTCCTTAGCCGAGCTGCAGGCAGCACTGAATGGCTGCAAGAAATCTGCCCCAGGTTCAGACCGTGTAATATATGCAATGTCAAAAAATTTACCTCATGAAACTAAAAAAACCCTTCTTTGCCTCTACAATGCTGTGTGGTCTTCCGGTGAAATCCCATCTGCATGGAAAGAGGCCATTATCGTCCCTATTCTGAAACAAGGAAAGGATCCATCGTCTGTCTTAAGCTACCGGCCTGTAGCACTAACGAGCTGTCTGTGCAAAGTATTTGAAAAAATGGTCAACCGCCGCTTGTTACATTTCCTGGAATCGAACAAGCTGCTTGACCCATATCAGTGCGGGTTTCGAGAGGGTCGATCAACAACCGACCACTTAATCCGCATTGAGTCACAGATCCGCGAAGCTTTTATGCATAGGCAGTTCTTCCTCTCCGTCTTCCTCGACATGGAAAAGGCCTACGATACGACATGGCGTTTCGGAATATTGCAAGACCTTTCACACTTAGGCATACGTGGTGCAATGTTAAATGTAATAGAAAGCTACTTGACAAACCGAACATTCCATGTACGAGTGGGCAATGCCCTCTCACGATCATTTGTGCAGGAGACGGGAGTCCCCCCAAGGGGGGGTGCTCAGTTGTACGCTTTTTATTGTTAAAATGAATTCGTTGAGCCTGTGCATCCCGCCCAGCATGTTTTACTGCACATATGTCGATGATATACAAATAGGGTTCAGATCGTGCAATCTCGCTATCTGTGAACGGCAGGTTCAGCTTGGCCTGAACAAGGTGGTCAAGTGGGCAGACCAGAACGGCTTTAGACTAAATGCACAAAAGAGTACTTGCGTCGTATTTTCCCGAAAGAAGGGTCTGCACCCTGATCCCGACATCGACATGCAGGGTGAACGTCTACCTGTAAACATGGAACATAAATTCCTGGGAGTAATTCTGGACGCAAAACTAACTTTTGTGCCCCATATAAAGTATCTAAAAAATAAGTGCATGAAAACACTGAATATTTTGAAGGTGTTGTCACACACTACGTGGGGTAGCGACAAAAAGTGTTTAATGAATCTTTACAAGAGCCTCGTCCGCTCACGTATAGATTATGGAGCCATAATCTATCACTCTGCTTCATCAAGCGCCTTGAAAATGCTGGACCCCATTCACCACCTAGGTATCCGGCTGTCGATAGGTGCATTCAGGACAAGCCCTGTAGAGAGCCTATATGTCGAATCGGACGAGTGGTCGCTCCATTTCCAGAGATCTTACTTATCTCTCGTCTACTTTCAAAAAGTTTATGCAAACAATGAACATCCCGCACATTCTACCATAAATGATTTGTCCAGTTCTCGCATATTCCAGAATCGAGCTTCAATGAAAAAGCCGTACTCACTCCGAGTGAGAGCCCTTGCTGAGGAAATGGATGTCCTACTTTTTGAAAACAATCTTATGACCCCTGTTATAGGTCTCCCACCGTGGCAGTGGCAGCTTATAGATTGTGACGTATCCTTTGTTGAAGTCTCAAAGCATGCCCCTGTTGCACATATCTATATGCACTTTTTAGAACTCCAGCACAAGTACTCTTGCCCTGAATTCTATACCGATGCGTCGAAGTCCCATACTGGCGTCTCTTACGCAGCGGTTGGCCCATCTTTTTCGGACGCAGGAGTGCTGCATCCTCAAACAAGCATATTTACGGCCGAGGCTCACGCGATTTTGACAGCCGCTAAGCACATCAACGAATCTAAAATACCTAAAACAGTGATATACACCGATTCTCTGAGCGTTGTTAAGGCTCTAAAAACCTTCAATACTCACAAAAATCCGGTCATTATGTCGCTGTACTCTCTCTTGTGTGCCATGTACGCGGCCGAACAGCACGTCGTGGTATGTTGGGTGCCAGGGCACCGTGAAATAGAAGGCAATGTGCTGGCTGACCAGCTCGCAACATCAGCTTCTAGAAAAGCTGGAAACTCCTCACTGACGCTACCTGTAATGGACATGAAACCCTATCTTCGCAATACACTACGAAGCTACTGGCAGCGCTTGTGGGATGCCCAAAGTAACAACAAACTACACATGATCAAGCCACGGTTAGGTAACTGGACTTCCACCACGAAATCCAGACAAAGTGAAGTCCTCTTCTCTAGACTGAGAATAGGACACACCTATGGCACCCATAGTTACCTACTGACTGGTGGAGAACCTCCGACTTGTGGTAGATGTGGGGAAGCACTCAGCGTACTTCACGTGCTTCTACAGTGTCGAGAGGCTGAGCCTGAAAGAAGAAAACACTTTTTGAGAGCCTATCAGGAGCATATCCCTCTCCACCCCGCATTATTTTTAGGTATCGATCCGTTATTTGACAAAAAATCAGTTCTATCATTTTTAAACGATGTTGGTACACTGAAAATAATTTGCCCACGAGAATCGTAGCACATCCTCTGCAGGAGGATGCTGCTGCGAAAGTACCATTTTTTTAATGCACTAAACCTGCGACTCCTTGCTCGCAAGGGGCCGTGTCAGGCAGTAGTGCCTAGTTTTCTCACCTTTTTTTTCTTATACATTCCATGCACTCTACCGTTTTTTAACCAACTGTATACCTTTCATGTCATTCTCATTCTTTTAGCCATATTATGTATTTTACGCACATTTAGTGCGCAGACTTTTAAGGCCCCTTTACAGCCAACTCACATCAACATTGATCGTGCATTACATCATGTCCTGGCGCTCCTTGGCCATCATTGGCCCTTGCGCCATTAAACACTATATATCAATCAAATAAAAAAAAATCGATAGCGTCGTTACACTGAGGCAGAACCGTCAACCGAACTGTCGAGTAATCAAACGATTTGGCATGGTTGACACGTGTCTTATATCATCATTGTTTGCTGATGCGAAAATACAAACTGCGAGAAGCGAGAGAATGCCATGCAGTTCCCGATATAGCCTGTTTTTTTTGCCGTGGTTCATTTCCAAGCGTGCGAACCACGGCCGCAATTTTGGCGCATTGATCGCCGATCACTGTGACCTTTAGGAGGTGCATGTATGCTAGATTTTTACTGTCCATTCATGCACACAACGTGTCACCCCACCGCTCGGTCATTTTTCTCTCCCCCTAATGATTTTGTACGCTTCGGCATTTCCTTTACCGCATTCACTGAGTCCGCGCCGAGCATTCAATACACGATCCCACATCGCCATTGCACTTGTACTCGCTGAGCGATAAGGGGCTATTTTCAAGTGCGCGTTTCGGGCAGTGATGACCACACATACGGCTCCGTAATGCGTTCCTCGTGCGGTCTCTGTTATCGGCATTCGTGCGGCTGCTTTGAAAACTAGCTTTGTTCCACTCAATGACCGAGTGTCCTATCTCGTACGGCGCGTTTGACAAGAACCGGCAGCTACTATACACAAAGACGAACATTTAGGACCAGCTGCTGCCAATAGATAACTGAAAAAAAACAAAACAAAGAGCTTTGTAACATTGACAGACAGACAGACAGACAGACAGACAGACAGACAGACAGACAGACAGACAATGAACTTGAATTGATCCTAAGGAGTTACTAATTGACAATAGAAATTTACTTTGAAGCTTAAGTACAAGACTAGGCTCGTGCTTTTTTTTTTCTTCTTAAACGTTATGATTAATCTTACAAAGGTGGACATGTATGTACATGGCGTAACATTAAGGCCTATGGTAAAACTCCATGGCCTCTCTGCATTGTTCAATTTTGTTTTTTTCGTAGCGGTCACATTGATGAAAGGGATGGTTGC
>JALIZH010020549.1:0-10381 GCA_030522465.1 Rhipicephalus appendiculatus | reverse complement strand
GGCGGCAGTTCACCGCAAAAGGCCCACGCGGGAGCCGGCGCTTTGGACACTCCCCCTATTCTAGGTCACTCTAGCCATGGATCACACGGGACCTGTTGCATCAAATTAATGAAAAGAATGTAATGTATAATGCATTTCTGGTTTCTCGTGACCCACAGCTACTTAGCATCTTCGAAAAATTTTCGTAATCATTTAAATAAAGACATCCAAAAGGCTAGACAAAACTACTTTCATAACATCTTTATGCAATCAGCTGGTAATTCTGCTTCTACTTGGAAAAACATCAATAAAGTGCTAGGAACACCCAACTCAAATAGCGTAATTACAGAAATTAGAATTAATGGTTGTTTTATTAGTGGTAGTAACCTATCTAATACATTTAACGATTATCTAGTAAACTTAGCTTTTCCAGAAACATCTCTTGATGCAACGTCATACGTTTCGAATAAATGCCCAAGTACTATGTTTGTAAGGCCTACTTGTGAAAGCGAGGTATATAAAACAATCATGCGGCTTAGAAATAGTAAATGTTGTGATTGTTTTGATTTTCAAATCAAACCAATTAAATACGCCGCCGAAATAATTGCCCAACCACTTTCTGAAATCATTAACCTCTGTCTGGCGAAAGATTTTTTTCAAACTGCTAAAGTGTGCATCTTGTACAAAAAGGGAGGTAAGAATAATTTAGCAAACTATAGACCCATCTCAATTTTGTCCAGTATTTTCTAAAATAATCGAAAAAAGTTCTTCATTCTCAGCTGGCAGAATTTCGTAACAAACATAATATATTGTGTGACGCACAATACGGTTTCAGGAAAAATCGATCGACTGAGCTTGCTCTACTTGATCACAAAGAGTTCATTTTAAATAGCATAGAATGTAAACAACTAGTACTCGGTATCTTTATCGATTTCAGCAAGGCCTTCGACTCTCTGAATAGACAGTTACTTTTACGTAAGCTAGATTTATACGGTGTACGAGGCGTTGCCTTAGATTTGTTTGACTCATACCTAAGTTAAAGGAAACAATACGTGTGTATAAACAATTTTTCTTCGACGACTAAACCAAACTATCTCGGAGTGCCTCAGGGCAGTATTTTAGGTCCGTTTTTGTTTAATTTATACATAAATGACATTATAAATATAGATCCTTCAGCAAGATTTGTTATTTATGCTGATGATACAAGCGTATTTTTTGCACATGATGATACTGACCAGTTGATTGAAAGAGGAAATAATATATTAGAGAAGATATATAAGTGGGCATGTTCCAATGGGCTATTAATAAACGCAGAAAAAAACCAAAGCGGTTATGTTTGGAGCAAAAGGCAAGCAGGTACAAGTAACTTCTCCGCTCTATCTCAATAACAGTCTGATTCAAATGGTGGATAATGTGAAAACATTAGGTGTCGTATTTTCAAACAACATGCTATGGGAACACAAGTAGAGCAAGTAGCGACAAAAACGGCACGTGTACTTGGTATAATTTATCGCAACAATTATCTACTTCCGTTAAAAACAATACTTATTATTTATCATTCTTTGTTTATGTCCTATGTTAACTATTGCTTTATAGTATGGGGTGACACAACACAAATATTGATAAGCTCAGTAGACTTCAAAATAGATTCCTAAAAATTATCGCTAAGAAAGAACCTTATCAATCACTTATATACATGCAACAAAAACATAAACTAACCAGTTTTCAAAATCTTTGCAATTACAACATTTGTATGAGTATAAAAAAAGAGCTGAAGCAAAAAACTGTACTATCTGATTTAGTCAACCTACAACCTTCGGAGAATAAATATGATACCCGTAAGCATAACCTCTGGTTAATACCACGATCCCGCACAAAATATGGTGACCGAATGATACGCAATGCTATTCCCAGAATGTTGAATTATTTAAGCAGCATTGATGTAAATATAGAAAACATGACCACAAAAAATGTTGCATCATTGTTCTTATAAATTGTATCATGATTTCGTTTACCCTTTTGTATCAGTTTGACCTCTTATGCATTTTGTAACACATGTACTATACATAGCGTTTTAAGCTTCTGATATTTTGTTTTTTCTCTTCATGAGAATTGTTGTATCCTGTTTTCGTTTAGATTATGTAATTATACTGATTGACATTACCATATTTCTGTATAGTATGCTTTTGTTATCTTATTTGTATGCCAATGCTTCCGACCCATTCATTTTAGGTAGCGGGAGCTAGTCAAGCTGTTTTAGTGCAGCTTTTACTCCCACTATCCTTCATGTAGTTTCAAACATGAAAATAAATAAAGATTCAATTCAATTCAATTCAATGATGCGGTGTTGTGCGACTGGGGTCTGTTGAACTCTTGACGACGACGAAAAGCAGTCCTTGTATTGCAGGAGCAGGGTTTTGAGCTGTTCTTGTTTATGCGTCGGAAGGCTCGGATTGACGTCGAAAGTTAGTTGATGGGCTTGGTTCGTCGGAGCATGTTCGGGTAAACTCGGCGAGGGCGAGGGCGTCGCTGGCTTCCACAATTTCTTCAATGTAGGCGACCGTCGTGCCTTTGCTCACATGCTTGTATTCGTTGCCGAAGTTCGTGATTTCCCTTCACGCAACTCGGCGATGCCTCTTGCGACGCAAATCTGACGGTTTACAAGCGGGTGCTGATCACCCTCGATGACGCCTTCGAAGTCTGTGGGTTTTTCGGTGCCGACGGAAATGATGACGCTGGAGAGAGGCGGAGCGGTGACGTGCTCTTCTATCACGTTCAATGCATGGTTCCCCGGCGTCGTCTGGGCAGGCAGTGCTTTTTCTGAAGTTAGTGTTATCAACTCAGACATTAGGTCGATGACGGCGCCGTGTTTACTTAGGAAGTCCATCCCAAGTATCACATCCCTGGAGCAGTGCTGTAAGACTAGAAAGCTGGCGGGATAAGTCCGGTTATTGATGGTGACTCTGGCTGTGCAAACACCGGCCGGTGTTATTAGATGACCGACAGCGGTCCGGATTTCAGGGCCTTGCCAAGCAGTCTTCACTTTCTTCAACTTCGCCGCGAAATGCCCACTGACGACGGAATAGTCGGCTCCAGTGTCGACGAGAGCGGTGACGTTGTGGCCGTCGAATATTACGTCGAGGTCGCTGGTTCGTCGTCGTGCGGTGCGGTTGGGTCGCGGCGTCGGATGACGGCTACGTCGATTTGTTGCGCTGCTTCCTTGTAGCGTCGTCCCGTCTTCGTCGGTCCGCGACATTTCGTCGGCAGGGCTTCGTCTGCTTTGCGTCGTGTTCTGCAGGTTTCGTCCCGTTGACGTCGTCGGCGGCCGCCGAGGATCTTCGGCATTTCGTCGTACAGCAACCGCACCTCCATCGGTTGCTGCCTTTAGTTTCCCGGATACGGGCTAGGCGACCGGCCCCGGTTTGGGCCAGTGTACTGCCGGCGGTGCGGCGACATGTAGCGGCCGGGCGAAGGCGAGCGGGAAGGTCGTCGGGGTGTCCACTGGGCTCCGGACGAGATAGTCGGCAATGTCTTGTGGTCGTTCACCCCGCTGTGTACGAGGCGCGTTGACGGCAAAACCTCGTAGCCCCATCTGTCGGTACTGGCACCGGCGGTAGGTGTGGCCAGCTTCTCCGCAGTGGTAACAAAGTGGGCGGTGGTCAGGGGCGCGCCAAACGTCGGTCTTTCTAGGAGTTTAGCGTTGACCGGCGGGTGGACGATATGTCGGCGGTGGCGGTGGCGTCTGGCGGCGGAACTGCGGCGGTGCGACGTCTTCACGTGGGCGCGGCGGGGGGAGCGTTACGACGTGCTGCGGCAGCGTAGCTCATGGCCTCCGGATGAGGCTGCGGTGGGTCAGGAATTCCCAGAGATTGCCGGACTTCCTCACGAATGATATGAGTGATTGAGTCCACCTGGGGAGGCGATGACAGGAACATGCGGCGCAGTTCTTCTCGCACAATGGACCCTTATCGTCTCGCGCAGGTCGTCGAAGCGGAGCCCTTGCACTTCGGTGATGTGTGGCGTGGAACGACGATCGTATTGCCGGTTGCGCATGTCTAGTGTCTTCTCAATTGTCGTTGCTTCAGAGACAAATTCTTGGACGCTGGTAGGTGGGTTCCGCATCAGTCCCACAAAGAGCTCCTGCTTGACCCCTCGCATGAGGAGGCGAACTTTCCTCTCTTCGGGCATGGCAGGGTCGGCTTGGCGGAACAGTCGCGTCATTTCTTCTACGAAGATGGTCACGTGTTCGTTCGGCAGCTGCACCCGTGTCTCAAGCAAGATCGCGGCCCTTTCTTTTAGGACGACGCTCGTGAACGTCTCCAAAAAGTGCTGCGAAACAGGTCCCAGGTATGAATTGTGGACTCCCGATTCTCGAGCCATGTCCTTGCTTTTTCCAGGTAAAAGTATACGTGGCGCAGCTTGTCCTCGGAGTTCCAGTTGTTGTACGTTAAGACTCTCTCGAAAGTCTCTAGCCAGGTTTCAGGGTCTTCACACGGCGAACCACGGAATGTCGGCGGCTCCCTGGGCGGCTGCATCACGAACGCTGCAGGGGGGCAGTTCGGCCGTCATCGTGCCTTTTGTCTTCGTCTCCATGGCTTTTGGCTTGGCAGGCAGGGGGTCCGTATTGTGGTGTCAGTCCTTGTAGTCTCCGGCTAGCTCGACTTTCCTGGATGGTGTCGGTTTCTTCTTGGCGACTTGGGCTGGGTTCACGGCTTGACGGGGGGCGTCTGGAACATGAACGCACAGCACCTCCACCAGATGTCACGTGGTCGTGACGTCGACGAAGGCAGCAGTCGGTAGGTCCAAAATGAAACTGTTTATTTGGCCGAACTTGTGGCCGGTAAACGGAAAGTCAGATTACAGCAATACTCGCCGGCACTGATAGCGGCGAACAGAGCGTCGGCCGTCGATCAACTGACGAGCGGTGAAGCGCGCCGGCATTTATAAGTGTGGCATCGAATATTCCAGCCTTATCGCTGGTTGTCGCGCAAGCTCTGGAATAAGCTCGAGTGTTTGCGTTTTGCGCGCGATCTTAACAAAATAATCTACAACAATCGCGAAGCTTCTCAAACAACGAGGCGCGGTTTGCGATGAGCGTTGCTCACAGTCTTTGTGGGCGAATACCGAATACAGCAACTTAGAGACGCGCGTGGCAATATGTGAGCAGTGGGGAACCTAGCTCTTTGCTGGCCGCCTCACTGCGTGGGGCTAGCGCTGTACTGTTTGAAGCGAGATTGGGTTGCCTTAGAACGTGTAGTTAAAAAGCGAGATTCAGTAAAGAAGAAGATCAATGCACATGCTGTGGGGAAGATAAGAAAACGACGGAGCGTGCTGTCAATAAACGTGGAGATATCTACCCATGTGTATGTTTAGGCACGAGCCTTCATGAAGCCTTCGGTGTTAGGGACAGCGCTCTTTTTTCTTCTATGTCCCATTTTGCTCTATGTTCGCGCGCTGTGAGATTGGCCATCATGAACAATGGAAAGCTGAGGACGTGCGTGATAAAAGTACGTAAAAGTTGGTTAGAGTATTGGTGGCCAAAAACTAGAGAGAACGGACAAAAAATAAATAGTGGGAAAAATAAGGACACTGTACCGTTGCTGGCAGAGAGCTGGGCTGTGAACTAACGTTTTTTTAGATGTGAAGCATCTTATGGCGAAGCTTAATCCGGTGGTGGTGGTGGTGGTGGTGGTGGTGGTGGTGTGCCGCGTGCCCACCCTTACTGCGCATGCGCAAACAGTTAAAAAAAAATAAAAAAAATAAAAAACCTCCTCTCCCCCTCTCTCTCCTCTAGGCATCCGTCCCCGCGGCAACCACACCCACACTGCGCATGCGCCTCCCTTCCTCTCTCCCCTCTTACACTCCCCCCCTCTCTCCTTCCCTGCCCGCGGCGTCTAACTCCCCCTGCGCATGCGCGTCCCCCCTCTCTCTCCTCTCCTACGCTCCCCCCCTCTCTCCTCTACGCATCCCTGCCCACGGCGTTCACACTCCCACTGCGCATGCGTGTCACCCCCCCTCTCTCCTCTCCTACGCTCCTCCCTCTCTCGCCTCGCGACGCCGACGCAGGCAGCGTCTGCTAGCGAGTTTCTTGGTTGAAAAAACCGACTGCTCGCGCTGCACAACCGTTCACTGGCCATCCCGTATATATAGCAATGGATCTTGACCTCCAAGGTGGTGCCGGTGGGAAATTTCTCCTGTGCGTTATTGAATAATAAAAATTCGCAGCGTGCGCATTAACTAAAAGCGGAGTGCGGGTCTCTGTGTCCAGTCGGAGTCTTCTGTCTCTCATTGCCCATTAGCAGCGATTGGCATGTTCTAGTAGGAAAAACTGCTCCATCACTGCCTGCTTTGCGCCTCCCCAGTCTTCTCTCCTGCGCAACGCTGCGATGAGCGCCAGCGTCAACGCCGCCGCCAGTGTAAGCGTTAGCGCCCGCTGCTTCACATCTACACATGGTTCCCTTTAGCGGGAGATGGTGTAATTTTTTTTAATTGCTATCAATTGATTATTTTTGTATACTAAGATCAATTGCAAGACATTCGGTCATCTTAAAAGAGTCTTTCTTTTTCTTATTGTCGAACCTGGTGCCGCACGTGTCTCCGCCCCGTTATAAAGGCGACGCTCGTAGCATCCATCCATCAATCCGTCCAGAAAAGGTTCCTTCCCACGCACCATTTGATCGAGCTGGAGAAGCTTCGCAGTGGGGACGAGCATGGAGGAAAAAAGAAAAAAAGAAATGAGGATGGAGCGTAATGTGACAATCTTCATGTCTAGTCGTGCAAAGTGAAACAGGAACATGTTGGGAATTACGCCAAGAGCATGGCGCACGAGCAGGATGTGGCGTCGGCGGAGGTTAGCTTGCGTACGCTAGACGCACCCCCCTCCTGTTTTTAGATGCGAAGCAGCTCATGAACGAGGCCTGTACCCCCCATCGTTATGAGCCGTAGCCGCTAGTGCGCGGAGAGCCCGCATGGTGTCCCGTTACGCTCTCCAGTGCATTTCGTACGATTACAAACATCATACTACCATCAGGGGAACGTGCGTAGACATCGCCTTCTCAAACTTCAAACTACAACCCTTGCTGCTCGATCACTTAACTTTACACTTTACAGACCACAAGGCCGTTATACTCAAGGGAAAACGGTCTCCGGAACTTAAAGTCATATACAATGATGAATAAAAGACATTGGCTGCTTCGCATTACTACTCAGGGTTCCCATTAGGGGAGACGTGTGCGAATGAAAGAGGAACATGTTGGGAATTACGCCAAGAGCATGGAGCACGAGCAGGGAGTGGCGTCGACGGAGGTTCGCTTGAGCACGCTGGGGGGCACCTCCTCCTATTTTTCATGCTCCACGGGGACGAGCGTGTTACGAAGTCTCCAAAAAGAAAAATAACATCGATTTTGCAAGTCATTTCAATGTCGCTGATCGAAAAGTCATTGAACTAATCCTATAAAGGTAGATGGTTTTGTGAGAAAAAGTCTTGAATTGTCGGCCAGTGGCCGTCTATTCACGACAGTGCCATGTTTGCGCTTGCAATATAGCGATCCTTTGTTGTGTTGTCGTTTTGTGATCTGATAGTTATGCCATATATATATATATATATATATATATATATATATATATATATATATATATATATATATATATATATATATATATATATATATATGTATATATATATATATATATATATATATATAGTATTAATGAGAACTAACAGACAAAGATGCCAAGGAAGGTATAGCCCGCTCGTAATAAGATCACGTTCTACGTGACGCCTACAGGCAAAAAAAGAGTGTTGCCATTACTCGCCGTAATGGCAACAGGCGGCGCTGACTGACGCTCCCACGTTTAAGTACACATATATATACCCTATAAAGTGGACGGAGGGATGACCGCCACCGTAGCTCAGTGGTAGAGCATCGGACGCGTTATTCGAAGGTCGCAGGTTCGGATCCTGCCGGTGGCAAGTTATCTTTTCGTCCACTTTCCTTTCTTCACATTTACATTACAATTACTTCTAATAGCTTCCCCTATACTTTCCTTGGCATCTTTGTCTGTTCTCATTAGTACTGTGTTTAACAAAGCAAACGAGCCTTTAAGTTTACAATTCTTTCCTTCACATATATATATATATATATATATATATATATATATATATGTGTATATATGTAAATATATATATATATATATATATAGTTATATTTATATATGTATATATATATACATATATCCAAGGAAATAAACTTGTCCTCGTACTTTGGGCACTGTGTGTCGTCGTCTATCCCTTAGTTTTTGCCCTGTTTGTGGTAATTCAACGCTTTTGATGATTAACCAACATGCCCAATTGTCAGGCCTTCTAGACTTTATTCAGGTGGCTGTGACAGCAGTGGCAACTTGACAAAGGTGTTCGGAGTACAGCCACGTTTACAACTGCTCACGATGGTACAGTAATTGCTCTATCTTGGCGAAGCATTGGCGCTACTCGGCGCAGCAGGGCATCAAGTTTCGTTTATTGCTTTTTTTGTGCACGATTGACTTATTCAAGAGGTCATTTACTTCGATATTTCAGACAACCTGACCAAGGAAAAACTGAACAAACGCGTGGGTGCTTTAATTGTACAGAACACCGTTATACATTTAGTTTACTCCGAAAGGGACCCAGCAAGCCTGACAAAAATGAAATGGTTCCTGTTTGTTTTGTAGTAGCCACCATACACCTCACCTTCTGCTCTCGTGTGAACGCTTATTGTTGGGCTGAATAAGTCGATATTCCCATTTTGATTGTGCTTGCGTGCATCGCTGCAAACCTCTCACTATCTGCAGCGAAAATCGGGGACCTAGGAAACAATTGTTTGGGCAAATAACACCCATCAAACAGTTCAACATGACGTGCCACCACCTTTTTTGTGTAAATCATGGGCGAATTACAACCGTGAGCATGACAGAAGTACATATAACTTCAGGAAGTGTATACAGGAGTTTCGTGTAATACGACGCATAACTCCATATCCTGCACACTTCAAAACACTTGTTCGTCTCTTTTCGAAGTTATGGCAGTGAAGAATCGACGCTGTCCCTGGCTCGCGTGTATTCATTAATCGTACGAAAATGATTACATCGGAGTAAAAGTTAAACAAATAAACGTGCTACGCTTTCCTTCTTCAGGCAAGCTGGAGCTCCTCCATAAAAGAACATTCTTCAATTTCGGAACAATGCTTGAATGATGGTGCTGCAAATACTGTCGCTCCAACTAATTGAGTTCAAGGCAATTGATGCAAGTAAGGAATAATCATTCAGGAATACAAAGGTACAAGCCAAAAATAATCATTTTTTAACTTGGCTTGAGGAAGAGCAGCTGTATGTTACTTATAAAAGACAGACTGATTTTGCAATCCGTGTACGAAGCGTAAGTCACGGCACTGAGATGACCAGAGTTCCAGCGTGCACTCTAGTTCTGATATGCTGTTCCGTTGTCCTTGGAAAACTAAGCGATCCTGGAGGTCCGCGAAGGCTGCGCCACCTTGTCGCCGACAGCTTTAAGGTAAATTCACAGTTTGCGAAAATAGGCGGGCTCAGTTTTGAGGCAATACAACCCTCGCTTAAAAATTTCTGATTAAGATTTCAGCTCACTGGGATCATGAAGCGTTAGTTGGCAAACATGCACGCGGACACGATGAAGCACAGTTGCTTTCTATCGATCGCACTTCGGCGATGCGTAGTGACCGTATCTATCTATCTATCTATCTATCTATCTATCTATCTATCTATCTATCTATCTATCTATCTATCTATATATATATATATATATATATATATATATATATATATATATATATATATATATATATATATATATATATATATATATATATATATATATATATATATATATTCAGCAGGAAAGTTCTGTGGGTTCGGTCTCTATAAGAAAAAAACGGGTACACGTACGAGAAAGCAACACTTTTATGCCTTACGTTTCGGCCGTGGCACGGCCTTCGTCAGAGAATGAAGGGTATACAACGCATATGAAGCTTCTAAGGGCCGGAGAAATCGCACTATCCGTCAGACCGGTGAATAGAAAATACATCAGCAGTCCCAAAACAGCAGTGACAACACAAAATTTGATATGAGCATCGAGTGACAAGATCACTGTTGAAAACTCAAAGTATGAGCATGTAGCCTGCGCAGGGCAAATGTTTAAAGCAATAAAACACAGTTTAAACCACGAAAGGAAAACGTGCGAGATTATATATATGCAAGACTTGAATATAGCTTGCTGAATCATAGGAATACAAACGTACTGTTTATTAGTCTGGTATTAAGGCGTACCAAACCCTGGAACCACAATTCACGTTAAACCGACATGACGCCTGTACCATAGGAGTACATATGTGAT
>JALIZH010020548.1:0-26977 GCA_030522465.1 Rhipicephalus appendiculatus | reverse complement strand
GTCTATGGCAACTTTCTGCGTACTTTATTTAACTCTCAGGTCAGCCAAAGTGGATCAGTAGTTAAACAGCTCGGCTGCTGACCCGACGGCCGCGAGTTTAGAACCAGGACATGGCGATTGCATTTCTGAGGCGAAATGCTAGAGGCTATGCTATGACCAAGCTAATTAAGCCAAGGCATGCTAATACCGAGCTAATGAAGCCATACCTTACTAAGACCATGCTAATGAAGCCATGTAAAGCTATGAACGTGCTAACTGTTACCAGGCTAATTAACGCGACGTTAATTGTAAGCACGCGAAGTAAAGTCATCCTAATTAGACCTTAATATTATGATGCTAATCAAGATCATGCCAATTAGATTTATGTTAATTAGCTGCATACTAATCAAGATCATGCTAATTGCACCCGAGATAATTATTGTCGTTTTAAGTAAAACCTTAACAATCAAGACAAAACTGTTCAATATTATCTTAAATGAGTCCTGCCTAATTAGTATAATCAAAATTAAGTCCGAGCTGGTGCGTTCTTTACTTCGAAGCGTATACCGAGCAGACTGAGTAGACGACCGACTTAAAACGCTGGAAGAAGCTAGGTGATCACAAGCTCCTCTATGGCTCCAGCCTTGCACAAGTAGTAAAGGCTGACCAAATTATTTTATATGCAAAGAAGCTGCAGTTTAGCGTCCACCGCATGAAACCTTTGACAGTCACACGGGCACCATGACAGTCACGAGTTGAACTGGGGCCTTCTCAGAATCATCGAGTTTCTACCCGAGTTCACGCGCCAATCAGTTTGATAGACAGACGCCCGCGGCAAAGATCGAGTCCACCCACCGCGTTTGCGCTTGCCAAGGAGCAGTGCGCACGCCGAAACGCCCTGCAAGCGGCATGATTCATCTATCAGCTTTATCGCGCAGACTGTGCACACACGCACGAATAAATAAAAGTTATATGATCACGTGGCTGCGATGTCTCGCATTCAATTTCACCGCGCTCACGACGTACTACTCACAGCCGCGTTGCCGGCATGATGCGAGCGCCCTTGGTGACAACCTGTCCGTATATTTATCCGCAATATTTGATAGAAGCGAAACGAGCTGCAGATGAGTGCAGCGTGTGCACCCTTGTTGCCTTCGAGAGTGGAAATTTCCATGCTGCGGGTGGAACGAAAGAACATGCCCGAAAGTGGAAGAACGCCCACGAACACACCTGTGGGAGGCGCAATGCTGAGTTGGCTAAAAGATAGCGCGACAATCACGCTGACGTCGCTGCACTGTTGAAATGTGGACTGAGTGGCGGCACTGACGTGTTCGCACGTGGTGTTTCTTTGATTACCGCCGCAGATGCCCCACATGCGTTTTGACGCCACGCCCGTTCATGTAGCCGTTTTAGATATGAAGCATCTTATGGCGAAGCTTAATCCGGTGGTGGTGGTGTGCCGCGTGACCACCCTTACTGCGCATGCGCAAACCCTTTCAAAATAAATAAAAATAAAAAACCTCCTCCCCCCCTCTCTCTCCTCTAGGCATCCCTCCCCGCGGCAACCACACCCTCACTGCGCATGCGCCTCCCCTCCTCTCTCCCCTCCTAGAACATGCCCAAAAGTGGACCTTTCTCTCCTCTAGGCATCCCTGCCCGCGGCGTCCACACTCCCCACTGCGCATGCGCGTCCCCCCGCCTCTCTCCTCTCCTACGCTCCCCCCCCTCCCTCGCCTCACAACGCCGACGCAGGCAGCGTCTGCTAGCGAGTTTCTTGGTTGAAAACACCGACTGCTGGCGCTGCACAACCGTTGACTGGCCACCCCGTATATATGGCAGTGGATCTTGACCTGCAAGGTGGTGCCGGTGGGAGATATCTCCTGTGCGTAGTTGAACAATAAAAATTCGCAGCGTGCGCGTTAACTAAAAGCGGACTGCGGGTCTCTGTGTCCAGTCAGAGTCTTCTGTCTCTCATTGCCCATTAGCAGCGATTCGCACGTTCCAGTAGGAAACACCGCTCCATCACTGCGTGCTTTGCGCCTCCCCAGTTTTCGCTCCTGTGCAACGCTGCGATGAGCGCCAGCGTCAACGCCGCCGCCATTGTAAGCGTTAGCGCCCGCTGCTTCACATCTACACATGGTTCCCTTTAGCGGGAGATGGTGCAATTTTTTCAATTGATTAAAACGCAACGGATGCACTCTCATTGGTTCTAATAAAACCTTTGCATTAAATTAACATACGCCATATTGTTAAATTATAACTGAAACATAACTGATTAATCAAAACTCGAAGACGTTAAGAGAGTTCTGTTCAATAAAACTCCCTCATTAGCCCCAGAATTTTCCTCGTTTCTTTCGGGAGCTGGCATTATGCAGACCCTCACTTTTGTAATGCTTGGACTACTGACTGTTCAGGTGTCCCTACTTTCTTGCGGAACGAATGCGTGAAGGGAATCGAACAATCTGCAGAGGGAAACTCCGGACAGTTTTAAGGTGAGGTATTCTGGGCCGTGGTACCGGTCATGTCTTTGCTATAAGCAAATACTTCGCGTACGGGTATTACAGAGGTGAAAAGCGCAGATCGCTCCCCAGAACAGCTCCACATTTTTGGCATTAACTGATACATCAGTATCATCCTCACAATAGTTAAGAAGAAAGGAGGACGAAATACGGCAAGGTTATGGTATGAAGCAATGCTCGCCAGAAGTCGTTATCGTAATGTTGAATTCCAGCGGCAGATCCAGATCAACTTTTTTCTGCTCCGAGTAGAGCAATCACATTCCTATGGCAGATTGGGAGCGTGAATGGTGTGTTCAAATGGCACATTGAGAGCAACCGACGAATACGGATTGCTCCGTGGAGCAAGGCTTCTTGCTCCGCCGAAATCGGCGGATTTGACCGGAAGTTCATTTGACGTATTCTGTGCACTCGCCTTTCATTCCGTCACGGCCGGTTGCATACAGTTGCGGGCAGCTATATGGACGGCCAGGATAGGGCGCCGCAATGCCAGCGTTATTTGTACAGGGTGGTGACACACATTGTCCGCGCCGCCGCCATATTGCTTCAAACAGTGGAGCTATCTCTTTGTGTAATGCTGCCACATTGGGTCAAACAGTGTACATGAGTAGGGTGTCTCGATGACAGCGTTCCTTCGTACAGGGTGGCAACACCTATTGGCCGCGTCGCCTTCATATTGGGTCAAAAAGGGGAATTATCGCTTTGTGTGATGTGGCTCCATATCGGTTCAAACACTTCACGCTTTCACCACCCTGTACGAAGGAACGAAGAAACGCTGCCATCGAGGCGCCCTAGACCAGGAGAACGCTTCGCACCCCCTCGCACCCTCTCGCATCCCCTCGCTAGTTTTCCGTCTAACAACCGCTCTCGTAGAGGCGCACGAGTTCCAATCGCTGATCCGACGAGAGCAATCCCGCTCGGATTTACGCGCTCTGTTTGCATTCCGGTGGAGCGCTCGCGATCTGTCATTGGAATACAACGTAAGATTGCTGCTTGTGATTCAGCGGTTCATTTTTGGAGGTTTTCCTTTTTTTTCCTCTCACTTTTGGTACTTGGATTGTCCTTTATGAGCGCTTGTGAGAGCTCTAAAGTGATGAAATTGCAGAGATGTTGCTTTACTATTTGAATATTCAGCTAGCTGACCCTGATGTTACTTTACAGCCGAGCTGTTATGGTCGAGGTTTACGTGTGTCGTAGATCATCCTCATGAACCAGCGCACGCTGTATTTGTCTTCTTCCTCTTCTGCTTCGCTCCCAGAACACGTATGCCTATTTGTCGGGCGTAGGATGCAATTACATTGATGGGTGATAGAGCGAGCACATATACAGAGAAAGAAAGATAGAGAAAGAGAGAAATTCTAGGCTGAAAAACTTCTTGGCGAGGCGAGATTCGAACCCGCATCACGACGATGCGAAGCCCAGCGTCGTAACCACGTGGCTATCCAGGAACGTTTTGCATATAATACAAGCCTATCATATAAGCTAGTATAAGCAAGGCGATCCTGTTTCTATATACACTCACAGCTGTAAAAGAGTGCTGGCGACTCTCTTTCGGAGAGTAAACGCTTGTCCCTTATTTCACTCTCTTTTCAGGAGCGCTGGGAACTCTCTACTTCGCAAAGGGGGCACACTCTTGCGACACAGTTCTGGTACTCTGGCTAAACAAGAGTGAACAAGCTCTCTCGCCAGAGTAAAGTGACGTTTCTGAGATGGAATACAAACACTCTTTGCGGGAGTTACGCTACTCCCTCACAGAATTTTACAATATGGTCGGGCTAGAGTACATAAACTCCCTACAAGAGTAGAGTCACTCTTTCTGCAAGGACTAACCTTAACAAAAGAAAAGAAAGATAGTTGTGGAGCATTTCCAATTCAACAGTGCACATGCTGGGGATGTTTGAAGCTCACGTCACATATACGGGACAGATATCGGCACACACATTAAAATCGTACACAACACAGCAACACAGAACATATACAGCTAGCACTATGGACAATCACAAGCAACCGGTATATATACCCATGATGTCTTCCACCCTTTTAGTGCCTATGGTGCAACATCTCTATTGAGCCTATTTAAAGACAAACATCCACCAAGCACGTGTAAGTAACTTGTGATCGTAAGGAACACTGTACACTCTCAGCCAGGTACTGCATAACGAACTGCATGGAGGCGTTGTGCTCCAACATATTGAATAAAATCCTGCTTATAGGGAGCTAAGCGAAAATAATAGCCGTGACGCTAATCTTACGACCGCCCTAAGCAGGAGTGCTCCCCCGTGCTCCCTATTCGCCTCGAGATCTTGGAGTGGCGCCTTCTCACGTGTGACGCCGGAGCGGGGACCCTGCTCTCAACCGCGCTGCAGCCGCCGCGGCTTCAGTACGAGCATCGTCTGCTTCAGGCGAGAACATTGTCGAACGAACAGCCGCGCGAGGGTCCGCGAACCACTGCAACGTATGATTCCGATTGCAATTGTTATATATATATATATATATATATATATATATATATATATATATATATATATATATATATATATATATATATATATATATATATATATATATATATATATATATATATATGGGTTGTAACACAACGGAGGCGTTGTGAACAAGGATAAAATATTTATTTAGTTCCCAACAGTTTCGGGAGGGGGACCTCCCCTTCGTCAGGGGTTGAGTTAAACGCTTAAACCCCTGACGAAGGGAGGTCCCCTCCCGAAACTGTTGGGAACTAAATAAATATTTTATCCTTGTTGACAACGCCTCCGTTGTGTTACAACCCATTGCTGAACCAAGACAACTGGCCCATCGAACTATTACTCTCACTGACTATATATATATATATATATATAGTCAAGAAATGAAGGAGCACACTTACGAAAATTGAATATTTTTACTGGGTTACGTTTCGGCCGTGGCACAGCCTTCGTCCGAATGCCGTGCTTTCTGACGAAGGCCGTGCCACGGCCGAAACGTAAACCAGTAAAATATTCAATTTTCGTAAGTGTGCTCCTTCATTTCTTGACTATATGTGCACCGGACCCACAGAACTTTCTTTTGAATCATATATATATATATATATATATATATATATATATATATATATATATATATATATATATATATAAGAAGAAAGAAGGTGTCCTTGGATTCAGAAGAAGCAATACTTCGAAGCAGAGGACGTACAAAACGAAAACTTCGTTTCTTTTTGCAACGTTTCAGCCGGGGCCCGGCTGAAACGTTGGGAAAATAAACGCAGTTTTCGTTTTGCGCGGCCTCTACTTCGAAATATATATATATATATATATATATATATATATATATATATATATATATAAGGAACAAAAGAGAGTAAGACGCACGTTGGTTTTGCGCGCTATATTTTCTGACGTTTCGGCTGGTGGACCAGCCTTTGACAAAGGGTGGTCCACCAGCCGAAACGTCTGAAAATATAGCGTGCAAAACCAACAGGCGTCGTACTCTCTTTTGTTCCTTATTCTACCGGGGCCAGCGTTATTTCATTGCTGCAACTATATATATATATATATATATATATATATATATATATATATATATATATGAGGTATGAACAAGGCGATGGTAGGAGAAGGCGACGAAGAAGAAGTGCGCGTGCATTAGAATAAATGCATGGCATCTGAACCACGACGTATCTCTGTTCTCTAACGGCACACAAGTCGACAGGATCGACCTGATCAACCTGCCATGGCTAGGCCAAAGCCTCCGCTCAACATACCGAAGTACAAGCGAACACCAGAAGACGTCCCCGTCGACAAGTGGCTACTCCTTTTCCACACGAAGACGACCGAGGCATCATGGACACACCGCTATCGGGCAGTCACTACAGCGAATACATCGAAGGGGAAGTGTTCAAGTGGTACCTGACAGAAATTTTCGGCAACGAGGAGACATGGGACAATATAAAGCGCGACATGCGAAATCGCTTTGCTACGACTGATGGAGATGCCATCCATTTATTCAACTTCTGTCCCACGATGAACTTGAACGATGCAGCAATGAGCGCCTAAAAGGGAACGTACTCATTGGAAAACAACGTAGTGATCGTCAAAAGAAAATGACTAAGGAAGATCTATGTGCCCCATGAACTACGCCCAACCATTCTTAAGAACGCACATCAACATTTTGGGCATGTCGGAGTAGAGCTGTGCGCCGGTCCCAACATCGCCGGCGGTGGCGCGCCGGTGTTTCCACCTCCGTTGGCGGCGCGACACCGGCGCGGGGTTCATCGTACCGGCGGCGGCGCGGCGCAGGGGGGGGGGGGGGGGGGGGTAGTTACGACATTCAAGACTTGGTGGGGCGAGCAATTTGTCCTTTGAAAAAAAAAAAGATCTTTTTCCCCGATAGGGCGAAGCAGTGAATGCGATAACGACATGTCGTAATGTTCTAACCAACAAAGGCTAGCGGCTAATGCTTTTTCATCCGGGTACGCCTCGGTGGATCAGTCGCTGGGGTACTCGGCTGCTGACCCGAAGGTCGCGGATTCGATCCCGGCCGTGGCGGTCACATTTTGATGGAGGCGAAATGGTAGAGCCCCATGTACTGTGGGGTGTCAGCACAGGTTAAAGAACACCAGATGGTCGAAATTTCCGGAGCCCTTCACTACGGCGTCCCTCATAATCATATCGTGATTTTGAGACATTAAGCCCCACATATTCAAAAAAAACTTTTTCATCCGATCTCGCTAAATTGCAAAACGCTGGTGTAAGGGAATGCGGCCGCCTCCGGGAAAGAAATGGTTTTCGTGCAGTTTTTAGTATCAGTAGCTCGAAAGTAGAAGGGCATACGAGCCGTTTGATGATACGACCGCGCCCTTATAGTCAAAGTTCACAGTGGCGGCTCCAGCCACGCAGTCTCTCTAGCCCGGTGTCCCTTTACACTCCTTCGCCCAGCAAAAGACGGACAAGGCGTTTGCTTTCTGGTTGAGGAGCAATCGATGGCAGGCCTCGCACGCGGAGTGATGTTATCGCATGCGCCCTGTTATCGCCTGTGCTCTCCGTGCGACGTAGGTGGGCAGCTTGTTTCATCTATGCTTCAGCCGGGTTCCTCGCTAGCGCTCGCGAGCCTTTACTCCCGAGCACAGCCTACGATGCGCGCACAAAAGTTATTGATTTGGACTTTATACGGAACATGACTGCGACGACGAAGACCTCTGCACAGTGCCCATAGAATCGTTATCGCAGTAAAAGATATACAAAAACCGTAGATGCGGGGTGGCCTTTTCTTCTGGAGAGCTGCATCGTCTTCGCTGTAAAGAGTTCGTCCGTTGTAGGAATCAAATAATCCGGCGCCTGTTCCTTTGGTTTCGTTCTCACTCTCACTACAGTTCTTACAGGCGATATCTTCTCGACATTTATGCTTCAGAAAGCACGTGCACAATGTTAGCGCTAAGCGTTGAGCCTCTCGGGATTTCGAGCTAGTCGGCTACACGCTGTTATTTCCGCTTGCGCAATCGTAAACTCACAAAATGGAGCGAAATCAGTTCATCGGTCACGATAATCATGCGAGGTGAGGAAGAACGGCTGGGCGAATACAATGCAAAACAGGGTAGGAGACAATTAACAACCGATATTTCTCGTATATGGACCAATGGAGAGTATGGGCCCTAATCGTGTCACGTGATTGACCGTTCTGGCGTCATGAAGAGCTCCAGAAAAACGAGAAACACGGAAAAATAATAATGCGCTCGATTTAGTATTTTCGGAAGCTGTTTTGGGGCCCTTAAAAGGACGGGGTGTGCAAACACGGAAACAAGAGAGCAGTCAAGACACCGCAAACACAGCTAACTGAAAAATCGTACAGCCGCGGAAAAGACGGAAGACAAAAAAAAAAAAAAGAATTAAGGCAGCTTCGAACTAGAGGTGCCAAACCTGAAGGTAGTGCAGAGCATGGCAGCCTTCTTTGTTTCTCTTTGGTTTTCACTGTCTTTCCTCCGCTCTTTCTTTCTTTTTCTGGGTCTCCGTTTTTTCTGCCTTTTCTTTCTCTTTATTTCTATTGATTCCTTCTTCTCTCTTTGTCTAGTTTTTTTTTTCTCTTTCTTGCTCTTTCCAATTTTCTTCCTTTCTGTCTCTTCCTTTCTGTTTCTTGCTTGCTTCCTCTTTTTTTCCTATTTTTATACGTGGTTTTGTCTGTTTTACGCGAAGCGGCGATATACAACATATATACTACAATCCGGGCGCCTAAAGTGCTCCGAACAAGGCGCTCGAAAAACAAGAGGAAGGCGAGTTTTCCTTGGCGCGATCGCGCTCAATATGAGATGGCTATGCTCTTCGTGGTTTTTCCTGCATTACGCCAAGCTACGACAGCATACGATTGCAGCGTACGATGACGGCATACGATTACAGCATACGACAGCCCGGCACCCTAAAGTCTCAGCACTTAAAATACTTATCTGTGCATTCCCAGGCTAAAGGCGATACCTATCACTCAGTTGCGCGTGATGGTCTACGTGAAAGATAACTGGTCACTCTCTTGACTTCACTCTTGTGTCTATGTTCTCACGTCGTCTCGTTTTAACATGAATTCCTACCAACTAGCTCAGTTATCGGTTACTCTAAGTTTTTCATTGCCTTTACTTCTCTATTTATTTATAAACTTACTTGAGTAAAAATGAAAGGGACAAAATGCATTAACCCATCGATATGTATTACTTATCCATTTCACTTATCTATGCACAATGTAGTTCATCGAAGACTCCACGAATATGATAGCCAGCGAGTTCTGTCGTCGCCTTTTAAGGCTGGAGGACGCCGCAGCATTCAGGTCAGGCAACTCTTGAGAACTTCAATAAAACTTCGGTTGGGCATAGTTGGTAGATAGCATTTAAGGTGAAAACTATAGCGCAAACGACACGGACCACAAAGGATTTAGTTGTTAGAAAGCGCCAGTGCTCGTCTCTTCTATCCTTTGTGGTCCTTCTTGTTTGTGCTAAAGTTTTTACCCTAAATACTCTTGAGACTTCTGGAGGAGAGAAAGATACAACTTCCGCGGAACTATTCTCGATCTGGCCATATATAGAAGATGTCCACAGTTCATTTCTGCAAAGTGCATTCAGTTACTCAAAAAAGCGGTGAGCCGTGATGTTTCCTCATGACCACGTTGATGAACCGAACCCGCCAGCGCATTACCAGCGTAATACTTTGGAAGAAATTTACAGAAACAGGAACTTGTCAAGTCTGAACTAGCATATGAATGTGGCCGATATATTTCAGAACGACGCAGGGATTGCGTACCGAATTTCACAGGTGCGTTAGACAGGCGGGCGCATTAAACCCAATTCGATGGCTTACGTCTGGGGTCGGCAACCTGCGGTCCGCGGGCCACTTGCGGCCCATGGGGCAGTATTACGCGCCCAGGCACTACGCCAACCCCCCCCCCCTTCTTTTATCCCTTCCTAACTTTCATAAACTACACCTGCACAGGTGTCGTCGTCTCTGTCTTTCGTGTGCTGTGTTTTTTGCGCAATCCTTAGTTTATGAAAGAATCCACCAGCTAGCCCCTACACGTGCGCTACTCGACTTCCTACCTGAAGGCCGACATGGCAGGTCCGACCTAAAGTGGGATTTTCGCTTGTAAGCCATGTTTGTAAATTTCCACTTCGACCTTGTGACTTGCGCGCTGAAAATAAACATGATTTCTAACCAATTTTGTACATTATTCTCAATTCACCCCATCTTTGCTGTTTGCCTGCAAAGCCTCCTCCCCCTTCCCCTGATTCGCCATGCGGCTCCCCGCTTTGACGGCTTCAAGCAACTTGGCCATCCGCCTGAAAGGGTCGCCGACCCCTGGTTTAACGCGATCAGGATTTATGCATGGCCTCCGAGAAGTTCGATCGACATCTTGACCGCACATTAAAGACGAGGACAGAGGGAGGTACGACGACACGGGCGGTACGAACAAAAGCAGATGTCTGGACGCTGCGTTCGTTGCGTTGAAACGCATTCCGTCCATCTCATTAGTGTCGGGAGTTGGGAAAGCTTCGTGACATTAAAATGACGTTGTGGGAGAAAAACCGGAAACACGCGGCGCGCTGGTCGCCGAACTCCGCCAATCAATTGCGGCCGAAACAGGCAGTCCACGAGGGGGACAAGTTGAGAATAACTCCCCAGCCACACAAAAATGGAACAGGAGCCTGCTGGGAACTGTGACCGGATTACAAGGGGAGAGCGGCGTCGGAGGAGGTTGCTTTATGAACGCTAGGCGCGCGCACTCGTGAATTTTTTCCCCTCATGAGCTCACCTAGAAAAAGGAAAAGAAACAAGAGCATGGTGGGAATTTTAACACGAACCCTAGGATGTAGGGGCTTCAGAGGAGCTTGGCTTATAGATGCTCGGCGCGCTCTTTGCTATTTGTCCCCTCTGTAGTTCAAGCACATCCTGTTCCACTAATTTTAGCCGAGAGCTGTAAAAACTTCGTAACCTCAAAATGACGTTGAAGAGGAAGAGCCGTAAAGAGATGGCGCGCTACTGGCCGAGCTCCCGCTAATCAGCGGCGGCTAAAATGGACAGTCCATTACATGGACTCACAGAGAAGAGCTCCCCGGTGAAGTGGTGTGTCCAGATTCCCGTTTGGGAAAAAATAAAAGACTAACGGCGGCGCGCCGCAAATATTGCGCGGTGGCGGCCGCGGCGTGGTCACTCTCGGGAATTCGGCGGCGGCGGCGCGGCGCGGCGGCGCACAGCTCCATGTCGGAGTGAAGAAGACAGTATCAGTCTTGTCGCCGCAATATTATTGGCCGGATATGGTAACCGATGTTGCCACCTACATTCGGCATTGTGATACATGCCAGAGATGCAAGAAGACGAATACAAAGATGTACGGGACACTTGAATCCCTGCCTCCCGCTGAAGAGCCTTTTGACCGTTTTGCGACGGACATCATAGGGGAATTTTGTGGATTTGGCTCATCAAAAAGGTTTACCCACTTGGTTATTGACCATGCTACTCGCTGGGTATGGGCGTTCGCCCATAAAAGTGAGAACAGCGACGCCTACATCTCATGCTTAAAAACCATTTTTGTTGCCGGAAAACCACGGATGTTCCTTTCAGATCGTGGAACAGGATTCACTGCAGGAAAATTTAAACAGTTTCTAAAACATAACCGAATACGCCAACTCTTCACCTCATCTCATCATCCGCAATGCAATAGTATGAACGAGCGGACAAACCAGACCATCGTAACCAGACTTAAGTGCAAGATCAATGACGAGCCACAGAAGTGTTGGACTAAGCTGCTGTCGGAGGTAATAGATGAATACAACAGAACGCCTCACGAGGTTACCGGCTACGCACCTTCCTTCCAGATGTATGGAATTCCATCTTATCCAACTGTACTGAAACAGCGAGAACAAACGGTGGAAGAAGCGCGGAAAGCTGCTGTTAATAATTTTATCGCCTACCACAATAAGAACAAAGTAATCTAGCATAAGAAATTTCTTCCGATTGAGTTCCAAGTCGGTGACTTCGTCCTTTACGAGACCCCCTGGCATCCCAACAACGGCAAACTGAGTTCCGTCATGGAGGATCCCTACAAGATTCTACGCAAAGTCTCACCAGTGAACTATGAGATCAATCGCTCCGTGTTGCCCTTAGGTAGAAACTCAGACATTGTTCATGTTAGCAAACTACGACGTTATTTTGTACCTTCTGAACTTAAGGAAAACCCTAGGGCTCTTGCCTTGTACGTAGCTGCTGCGATGAGTGTAATGGTTCATTACATTACATTTCAGCGCTTGTGTCGTCCCCCCTGTGTCCGTGATCGTTGTCTTACCTGGTGTGCGCTGCCATATGCCATTATGACTTACCAACTAGCCCGCAAATACGTTCTGAACTTGGACTTTTTCGAGGGGAGGGGGGAGTGTATAACGTATGAACAAGGCTATGGTAGGAGAAGCCGACGAATAAGTGCGCGTGCATTCGAATAAATGGATGGCATCTGAAGCACGACTTATCTCTGTTCTCTAACGTCACACACACACACACACACACACACAAAAACACACACACATATATATATATATATATATACATATATATATATATATATATATATATATATATATATATATATATATATATATATATATATATATATATATATATATGTTGTAGGGAAGAGGAACACCCAGCGCTGCAGCCGCATCGACAACTTCGCGCGAGGCACGAGCTGGAGCTGCCTGGCCTGTTTTGCTGCTGCAACGCTGCCCGCACCCGTCCAGTTTTCGCTGCTACCGTTCTGACGCCACTGCCGCTTTAAGCCCAGTGTCGGCATTATATTTTTGGTGGCCGTGCGGCAACGTCAGCATAGCTCAGAGGCGCAGTTACCTCGGCACAAACAAGAGGGGTCGGCAACGGTGGAGTGTCGCTGGCAGATGGCAGAGCCGCGCAAACTTGCTCTTGGATGACCTCGCGAATGTTTGCTGGCAGAGGCGACCTTGGTTGGCCGGCTGTTGACAGCAGCGAAAGCTGACGAGCGACCTCAGCACGGACACGCTCCTTGATCTGGCATAGCAGAGACTGAAGGTCCGGGGCGGTAGTCGGGCTCGAGATACTGTCATCCGAAACGTTAGGGCGTCGCGTGAGAAGACGCTGTCTTTGGAGCCCGTCGGAACTCTGACTATATATATATATATATATATATATATATATATATATATATATATATATATATATATATATATATATATATATATATATATATATATATATATATATATATATATATATATATATATTTATTTATTTATTTATTTATTTATTTATTTATTTATTTGTTTATTGTACCCTCAGGGCCCGAAGGCATTACAGAGGGGAGTGGGGATACAATAGAATACAAAAAAAACATCAAAGCATAAAGGAGAGAAAAAAAAAACTACAAATTGGATGGTAAAAAGTCACATCAAGGCAAATAATGAGAAGTAGCAGCGGGAGTACAAGAGAACAATTTTGATAATAAGAAAGAAATTATACAAGGAGTAACAAACATAAATATATTCACAAAATAGCAATAGTTATACGGAACATATTAATATCAGTTATATCAACAATGTTGTGGGGAAGGTCATTCCAACTGACACAAGTTCTGGGTATGAATGAGTCATGAAAACATTTAGTGTGACACGATGGAATTCCAACTTTATTGCGGTGATCAATGCGAGCTGATATATATGAGGGCCTTCTGAGTAACTTGTTTTTCAGGTAGTTATTAAAGTAAATTTTATGAAAAAGACATAATGAAGCTACAGACCTGCGATGAGAGAGAGGAGGGAGGGATAAACTTGATTTCATAGCGGTATGAATATATATATATATATATATTGTTAAGGCGTTTATTTGCCGGAACTCAGAGAAACTGGGGAATGGCGACAGCCACGGCCAGGCACGAACTCTCAGCGCGAGCGGCGTCCTTTTGCAGATGGCCCACTAGAAGGCTCTCAAGAGTGCAACCCATTGCTAGGTTCCAATGCATCGCTACAATTACCCCGGGGACGAAAAGGGAGCCGCCGGGCGACCTAACAGCTTGTCACTACGAGCGGGTCATAGTAGGCCTTCAGGCGCTCCACGTTGACAATGTCGCGCCCTCGACGGCGCATGTCCGAAGATTGTTCGATGGGTTCGATCACGTAGTTGACCGGAGATGTGCGCTCGATGACACGGTAGGGGCCTTCGTATTTCGGCAGTAGTTTTGAAGAGAGGCCAGCTGCGGAGGTCGGGACCGAGAGCCATACGAGCGCCCCAGGGAGGAACGTGGGCTCAGAAGTGGCGGAACCATCACGAATACCCTTCTGCCGCTCTTGTTCATTCGTCGTGAAGGTCTTGGCGAGCTCGCGACACTCTTCAGCAAGTCTGGCTGTGTCGGAAATAGGGGCACACTCAGATGGGTCCGGCGTGTACGGGAGTATCGTGTCGATGGTGTGCGACGGGTGCCGGCCGTATAGCAAGAAGAAGGGTGAAAAACCAGTAGTGCTCTGAGGGGCGGTATTGTAAGCGTAAGTGACGAAGGGCAGTATATCATCCCAATTCGTGTGGTCGGCGGCGACGTACATCGAAAGCATGTCGCCGAGGGTGCGGTTAAAGCGTTCGGTGAGGCCATTCGTCTGCGGGTGGTAAGCAGCAGTTTTGCGGTGGACAGAATGGCACTCCGTCAGGATGGCTTCGACGACTTCCGACAGGAAGACACGGCCTCGATCGCTGAGAAGCTCCTGGGGTGGACCGTGACGCAGTATGAATCGGTGCAGCAGGAAGGAGGCAACATCGCGCGCAGTAGCCGCAGGGAGGGCGGCGGTTTCGGCGTATCGCGTCAGATGGTCTACGGCGACGATGGCCCAGCGGTTACCAGCCGACGTCAGAGGAAGTGGTCCATACAAATCGATACCCACGCGCCCAAACGGACGGTCAGGGCAAGGTAACGGTTGTAGACCGGCTGGGGACATGTGTGTTGACGGTTTGCGGCGTTGGCAGTCGAGGCAGGAGCGAACGAACTTCTGCACGTAGCGGAACATCCCTCGCCAGAAGTAGCGTTGTCGAATGCGGTGGTAAGTTTTGGACACCCCAGAGTGCGCGCATTGTGGATCAGAGTGGAATGACTCACATATTTCCGACCGCAGACTGCGGGGTATCACGAGTAGCCACTGCCGGCCGTCGGCGTTGTAATTGCGTCGATGCAGCAGGCCGTCACGTATGGCGAAATGGTGAGCTTGACGACGCAAGGCGCGAGTGGATGGTGTTGCGGACGGATCAGAGAGCAAGTCGATCAGCGGGGCGATCCAATTATCCTTACGCTGTTCGGTAGCGATGACGTGAACATCGATGACAGAAACAGCAATGGAAGATACTGAGCAGGGGGCTTTGTCGTCAGGCAGAGGGGGAGCGCGAGAGGGCGTCGGCGTCAGCATGCTTGCGTCCGTTGCGGTACAGCACGCGGATGTCGTAGTCTTGCAGGCGAAGAGCCCAGCGGGCGAGACGGCCTGAGGGATCCTTCAATGACGACAGCCAGCATAGTGCGTGATGGTCGGTGACGACATCAAATGGGCGACCATACAAATAGGGTCGAAACTTTGTAAGGGCCCAGACGATCGCCAGGCACTCTTTTTCCGTGACGGTGTAATTTGTCTCGGCTCTCGTGAGCGTACGGCTTGCGTATGCCACGACATATTCGGGGAATCCGGGTTTGCGCTGCGCCAGGACAGCGCCGAGGCCTACACCGCTGGCGTCTGTGTGCACCTCCGTTGGAGCCGTAGGGTCGTAGTGGCGTAGTATGGGAGGAGACGTCAACAAATGGCGGAGCTTGGCGAACGCGTCGTCGCACTCGGATGACCACGAATTAAGGGGCCCGTTACTTCCAAGGAGCTTCGTCAGTGGTGATATGATCGTCGCGAAGTTTCGAATGAAGCGCCGAAAGTAGGAACACAGTCCTACGAAACTGCGCAGTTCCTTGACGGTCGTCGGCTTTGGGAACTCGGTCACGGCCCGAAGCTTGGCTGGATCGGGGAGAATTCCGTCCTTGGACACGACGTAGCCGAGTATTGTCAGCTGCCGTGCTGCAAATCGGCACTTCTTCAGATTTAGTTGGAGGCCGGCGTTGCTCACGCGTGTGAAAACTTCTTTCAGACGTTGGAGATGCGTGGAGAAATCCGGAGCGAAAACAACGACGTCGTCCAGGTAACACAAGCACGTGTGCCATTTCAAGTTGCGCAGAACGGTGTCCATCATGCGCTCAAAGGTCGCGGGCGCATTACACAGACCGAACGGCATGACGTTGAACTCGTACAAGCCGTCGGGAGTGACAAAGGCTGTCTTCGGTCGAGCGTCGTCAGCCATGGGTACTTGCCAGTACCCCGAGCGCAAATCGAGAGAAGAAAAGAATTCTGCTCCGTGGAGGCTGTCAATCGCGTCGTCGATGCGCGGTAGTGGATAAACATCCTTCCGAGTGATCTTATTGAGTCGTCGGTAGTCCACACAGAACCGCACAGAACCGTCCTTCTTCGCAACGAGAACAACAGGAGACGCCCATGGACTGTCCGAGGGCCGAATTACGTCGCGTCGGAGCATATCGTCTACTTGCTCATTAATTACCCGACGTTCGGCAGGCGACACGCGATATGGACGTTGGCGTAACGGTGGTTGGGCGCCAGTGTCGATGCGATGTGTAACAGCGGACGTGCGACCGAGAGAAGTTTGCCCGACATCGAAAGAAGATCGAAATTCTTGCAATAGGCCCAGAAGCTGGGAACGCTGGACCGACGTAAGGTTGTCAGCGATGGAGTTGCCAAATACATCAGCAGATGACGGTTCAGACGTGGAAACAGCACTGATGGTACGGGAACTGGGACAGTGCGAGTCACCGGGTACGTCCAGGACTTGTGCGTCGTCGACGGGTTCCACTCTGCCGAGACATTCCCCTCGAACCAACGTAACAATGTGCGCGAATGGGTTGGTCACAAAAATAGCGGTGTTGCCCTGAGTTACTTGCACGGTCGCGAAAGGTACCAGCAACCCTTTCCTACTGCAACCACGGTCAGATGGCGAAACTAGTGCAACTGTGTCGGAGAGACCGGCGCAGTAGACCGACACAGCCGTTGACGAGCTTGGAGGCACTGTCGTATCGTCTTTGACGAGGATCTTGCTCAGTGCCGAGGGACTATCTACTGGCGTCAAATGTGCGAACGGTGAGAGTTCAATTTCGGCGGAGGCACAATGAATGACGGCGTCGTGGCGGGAGAGAAAGTCCCATCCCAGGATGACGTCGTGGGAGCATGCAGTAAGGATGATGAACTCGACGACATATAGAACGTCCTGAATGACGACGCGAGCTGTGCACACTTCTGTAGGATGAATACTCTGCGAACTAGCGGTACGGAGGGACATCCCAGAAAGTGGCGTCGTCACTTTTCGGAGTAAGCGGCAAAGTTTTGCGTCCATAACGGATACGGCAGCTCCAGTATCGATAAGGGCAGATGCGCGAACACCGTCCACAAACACGTCAACGACATTCGATGGATTTCTCTGAGGGCTTTCACAGTTCGATAGCGTCGCAGCCCTTGCCTCGTGGACTGCGACGACTAGTTTTCCTGCTCTTGAGCGGCCGAACTTGGCCGCATGGGTGACAGGGATCGGCGTCGTGGCGACGGGGACCTGCGAGGAGACAGAGCTGGGCGCGACGTCGGTGGCATAGACGGGGGTGGGTCGTGAAAGGGACGGCTCAGCTGGTCAGCGCCAGGTGACGTGACAGGAGGCGGCTGCACGCGAAAGCAGTAACGTGCCACGTGACCGGCGTATCCGCATGCAAAGCAGATGGGCCGGTTGTCGGGTGTGCGCCATCTGTTCGCCGAGGTAGGTCGCGCCCATGTCCCAAGACCTGACGGACGGAACGGCGGCTGGAATGACTGGATGGTGGGCTGAAGTCGAGGCCTAGGGACGACGTCAGCATACGTAGCCTGCACACCCGCTTCGGTGGACGGAGGTCGAGCGGCGGCTTCGGCGTAAGTCAGAGGTGCGGCCGCCGGAAGTACTTGAGGCGGCCTGGCGACAACTTGAGCGTAACTCTGAGGCGCAGGAGCCGGAGGTTGTTGGTGGTACGCTGGTATGACCTCCGAAATTTCCTGCTCAATCGCTCGGCGGAGGGGAGGAAGAAGAGTGGTCGCCGATTGCTGAACGGCCGGCGGGTGGGCAAAGGCCAGGAGAGAGAACTGCCGTGCGATTTCCTCCCGGATGAATGACTTGAGCTCTGGCAGCAACGCCGCCTGGTCAGAGGTGGCCACCAAGCCAGCGAGCTCTGCATCTCGTGAAGGGGAGCGACGGGTCATTGAACGCTGCCGGCGGAGCTCCTCGTAGCTCTGGCAGAGCGTTATGACTTCAGCCACTGTGGCAGGGTTTTTGGCGAGCAGCATGGTGAAAGCGTCGTCGTCAATACCCTTCATGACGTTCCGGATCTTGTCAGACTCAGACATGGTTTCGTTGGCTTTCTTGCACAAGTCGAGGACATCCTCGATGTAACTGGTGAATGACTCACCGGCCTGCTGAGCACGTTCGCGTAAGCGCTGTTCGGCTTTCAGCTTACGAACGGCAGGGCGTCCAAAAACGTTGATGACGGCGGTCTTGAAATCGGACCAAGTCCCAAAATCGGACGCGTGGTTGTTGTACCACAAACCTGCTACTCCCGCAAGGTAGAACACCAAGTTGGTCAACTTGCCGTCGTCGTCCCATTTGTTGGGGACGCTCACGCGCTCGTATAGCGCGAGCCAGTCCTCCACATCGGTGCTATCGGCGCCAGTGAAGATCGGTGGATCGCGGATGCGTGGGACACCGGGACAAGTGGGCGGCATGGGGGGAGGCGTTTGCTGAGAAGCGTCTTGGGGCATGGTAGATGTCAGGGTACGAGATCGAAGCTCCACAGGCATCGAATGGGAGCAGAGCACTCTCCACCAATTGTTAAGGCGTTTATTTGCCGGAACTCAGAGAAACTGGGGAATGGCGACAGCCACGGCCAGGCACGAACTCTCAGCGCGAGCGGCGTCCTTTTTGCAGATGGCCCACTAGAAGGCTCTCAAGAGTGCAACCCATTGCTAGGTTCCAATGCATCGCTACAATATATATATATATATATATATATATATATATATATATATATATATATATATACATATATATATATATATATATATATATATATATATATATATATATATATATATATATATATATATATATATACTGTTCTGCGTTTTCCACGCAGATCTGGCGTTTCTTTTTTTTTAGCCGACACTTATACCTAGCAAATATACCAATTTTCACTTACGTAGAGCCCCAGAGGACGGGGCCTTCAATCCAGGGTCGCATTACCTGGTGCAATACGGCGGCCCCTGGCATTGTCGTCACATTACGTCCAGAACTGTGCTGGAAGGGAGTGGCTTCCCACTGGGAGAGGTTGGGTATTCAAAGTAGCAACTGCGAACTTTGATCAAAAGGGATTGCTCGCACATGCTGGCGCGTGCGCTATTTCGATAGGCATCAGTAGACGGCTCCTGCCTTTGTACGGACTGTGCTCTGACCGCTTATCTCGCCTTCAGATAACAAGCCGCACCGAAACCGCTTCGCTCCATGGAGTGGCCGTATTACCCTACGAAAGCGTTTTCTAAAGCTGCGCGAGATAGGATCTTTGTGATGGAAACGCGATTAAATGTGGGCCCAGGATCCGTTCATTGAAATAACTCAGCAATCAGGCCTTCAAACACGAAACACAGACGACTTTATAGACAACACTAAGAAATTACTGAATTCTACCGATTCGGCCACGCAATTTATCCTAAGCCCTGTAAGGGTCTCACAAAGGCAGAGGAACGTACACTCCTCCGCCTTTACACCAAAACACTGCTGTGCCCGGCAGTTTTAAAACACTTCGATCCCGCCTGCCCAGGCAAGTGCCCACACTGTGCGGAGACGTCTTCGGACATTTTCCACGTGGTGTGGGCATGCCAATCAACCCTGAACCTCGCCACAAAACCTAACCCCACCTGGGAGGACTGGGAGGCAGCCCTGCTCGGCTGTTCCGACCTGGCGAGCCAGAAGGCCCTGGTCGACCGAGCCCGAGTCGCGGCGGTCGCCAATGGGCTCCTGTCATGAGGAGCCCACCTAGTGGTTCTGAGGGGTGGCTCCATCCGGGCCACCTCACACATCCTTCCCATTGCACCTGAAATAAAATTTTTTCAAGCAAGCAAGCAATCCGCCGCTAAATGGAACCATGTTTTGTTGCGAAGCAGCGGGCGCTAACACTTACACTGGCGGCGGTGTAGACGCTGGCGCTCACCGCGGCGTTGCGCAGGAAAGAAATCTAGGGAGGCGCAATCACGCAGTGATGGACCGGTGTTTTTCTAGTGGAACAGGCCAATCGCTGCTAATGGGCAATGAGAGACAGAAGACTCGGACTGGACACAGAAACCCGCAGTCCGCTTTTAGTTAACGCGCACGCTGCGAATTTTTATCGTTCGACAACGCACAGGATAAATCTCCCTCCAGCACTACCTTGCAGGTCAAGATCCAGTGCCTATATATACGGGGTGGCCAGTGAACGGTTGTGCAGCGTGAGCAGTCGGTTTCTTCAATCTAGAAACTCGCTAGCAGACGCTGCCCGCGTCGGCGTTGAACGGTTGTGCAGCGCGAGCAGTCGGTTTTTAGGAGCGAATCTCCTTAAGGGGCCCTCCAACACTTTTCAAGACCTCATTGTTTTACATATTTTACTGAAGAAATTAGTGCAGCAAAAACGGCAGTGATAGGGGCACGCATTCCGAAGTTATTCAGTTTAGAAAATTCAAAATACACTAAATTGGACGCCTGCGCTCAACTCGATTTTTGGCGGGGTCACCTGACCACGTTTCCCTCGCCCTGTGACGTCGCATGACTCGCCAATGAAATGAACTGAAAGCTCTTACGTACCGGAAGCTTGCATGCCATATTGCCCGTTAATTCCAACGTGTTGAGACCCTGTTGCGAAGGTAACAAGTAATGTGGTGCTTGAAGAGTGATCCGCACGTGCGAAACAAGGCAGCTCGCGAACGCCTCTATAATATTTTGTAGTTTTGTGATCTATCTTGTTGCGACGGCGTCTCTGTCAACGCTCTTGCATTAAGTTTCTTCAAGCAACGGCGCCTGGAGCGTTCCAGGCGCGTTTCCTCCAGTACCGTGGCGTTCTGCGCATTCTTTCGCGGCGCTGTAGTTTTCAAGTTGAAAAGTTCGCAGGGCTTTAGTCTATTCCGCGTTCAGTGAAAAAGTACGCTAAAGAAAAAAGAAATGCAATAATATCATTTATTTTGATGCAACGCCGCAATTACATCTACCATTACATTTATCCAATCACAGGCCTGCGCCAACCATCTTTATTTGCACCCGCGATAGTTCTGGCGAGCGCCACTGCGTGTTGATGCGATCAGCACCGATGTTTTGAAGCGTTAGAGGGCCCCTTTAGGCCGGCACCCGTTCGCCGTTGAAGCTCCCTGGATGCGTCGCCGGCTCAAAACGACGATGAAACGCCGTGCGCGCCGAACGCCGAGCGGTTTGCTTTTAGCGCACCAGAAATCCGAGGTTAAATAAAAGAAATAAACTGGTTATAATGGTCGTCTTCACTTTCACCATCGTGAATTGTGAAATGACAACCATCATTTTAGCGCACCACAGGCGCTTTTTCTAAGGTAGCAGTAGACGCTCTTCCCTCGCGGCGCCGGCGCAACAAAAACATAAAAAGTAAAAAAAGAAACGGTACGCGGTGCAAGGCGCTCGCGGCGTTCGGCGCGCGTTGCGCAAAAAACAAGGTGCGCGGCGCAACAACAGTTCGCGTTTATAAGCGACAATAAAATTTACCGAAAAGCATGTTTGTACATATATAAAAAAAATAAGGACCCACTTGACATTACTTAGGGCTCCTCACAGAAGGTGGGTAGTCGTCCTCAGAAACGTAAACGTGAATATGATGAAGAGGATAAGCAGCTTGACAAGGATGCGGAACGCAAAGCCAGAGCAGCGGCAGCAAGATGAGTCCGGCAACAGGGTCCTGCGGTTAAAGGACCCCTACACCGCCAAGAGACGCTCGCGTGCTTGTCTCCGTGCCTTTCCTCCATCGACAACAGCCGTAATGACGTCACCTGTATGATTAGGTGACGTCGCGAGCAATAGACGCTGTCAATGCGCGAGGAAGAGCCTGTTTTCTGCTGACATATGCGTGCGCTTCTTGCGTTTCCACATCGGACGCTGAGAAAGGGCAGGCGGAGAGGTGTATAGACGAGCCGACGAACGCAGCCTAGCGAAAGAAAGAGCGAAACAGCGAAACGCGTGCAACTCCACCAGCGTTCGCAGTAGACTCGTGCACAACTGCAACGCCACAACTACATTTCGACCTCTGGGTGGTTTAGTGGCCCTTTAAAGCACGACGAACGGAGCTACAAAGGTTACGCCGACAGGATAGTACCGTACGTGCTAGAGTGGCCGAATCAAGCCGAATCTAAGCGCCGACGCCGCCTACCGTTTCAAAATGTACATAGTCGTTTGCTTCCCCTTTGTAAGGAGCTTCGCGCATCGGTTGTATTCGTACTCGGAACAACTGCTAATTTCTCAATCATGAAACTCGCTAGCAGACGCTGCTTGTGTCGGCAATGCGAGGCGAGGGAGGGGGAGCGTAGGAGAGGAGAGAGAGGGGAGGGGACACCCATGCGCATTGGGGGGTGTAAACGCCGCGGGAGGGATGCCTAGAGGAGAGAAAGGAGGAGGGGACGCGCATGCGCAGTGGGTGTGTCGTTGCTGCTGGAAGGGATACCTTGAGGAGATTCATATTGACAACTTGGCAGCGCATATTACCAACTAGCCCGCCTTACAACCCTTCTACCTTGAGGAGACATGGGGGAGGGAACGCGCATGCGCAGTGAGTGTGTGGACTCGCGGAGAGGGATGTCTAGAGGAGAGAGAGGGGGGAAGCGTAGGAGAGGAGAGAGAGGGGCAGGGGGACGCGCGTGCGCAGTGAGGGTGTGGACGCCGCAGAGAGGGATGCCTCGAGGAGGGAAGGGGAGCGTAGGAGAAAGAGGGGGGGAGGGGGACGCGCATGCGCAAGGGGTGTGTAAACGCCGCGCGCAGGAGGGATACTTAGACGAGAGAGAGGGGGGAGTGTAGGAGAGAAGGTGCGTGGGGAGGGTCCGCGCATGCGCAGTAAGGGTGGTCATGACGCACACCAGCACCGGACGGACGGACGCCGGACGGACACCGGACGGACGGACACCGGACGGACGTGAGCATGAGACATTAAAGGCTTTCGCCTTAATACAAGAACGTGTTAGTGGCGTCATTTGTTCACTGCGTACGCTATACAGAATGATGATATGATCGGAGCGGCTATCACAGGTCTCAAACAAAATACCTACGTGGCGACAGGGATTGTACGGTACTGGCGAACTTACCGTAGGATATAGATGTGCACTGCTAAAACTGTATTCACGTGTGAGCTGCGTTATTGCTTTTTGAATAAGTCACAATTTGGTCTAATGGTGTAACAAAAAAAACTGTATGTAGTATTTAAATATTATACGATATAATTCTCGTATAGTTTAGTCTAGAGTATAAGTAGCAGTAAACTTTCGCTTACTATACGCACTCATCAAGGTGGTTAGGCCGGTAATGTGCCTGTCAAGAATCTCCGGACATCAGACGGCCAGAGAGAACAAACGAGGCGAGATCGTTATACACCCACATTTTTTTTTAATTACACACGAAGGGAAACCACACATTAGCCCTTGAATAACTACGAACGCGAAAAAAGTCACACACCAACTAAAACAAGCTCTAAACCAAATTATCATACCGACAACAAGTGAAGCAAGGGAGCAGCTAGAAAGTACGAAGCTTTCGTCGCTTAACTCACGGCGTTGTGCGCCGACGCATGATGGGTCGAGGTGTGGCGGTGGCCCTGGAGCATAGAGTTTCCTAAAATTAACTAGAGGGGCCTCTGGCGCTGCGATCGTTCAGCCACCATGGGAATGATGGGTAGTACACGGATTTGCCTAGTCTTCGTGCTTCCGGCTTCGAACGCACTTGTGGTTTTGCTTATTGTCGCGTTTTCGTTCTGTTTCGTATAAAATAATGGACCGTTCTAAACTTCGTGAGCATATTTGGATTCGTGAGCCTGAAAAGGTAACGGCGGTGAAGCGTAAATGCAAAACCTTTGCTGAACTTTGTATTGCGGCGAAGCGAATTCAAGCCACACGCAGCCAAAAGAACGAAGACTGGGCAAGACTAGGCAAATTTGTGTACTACCCATGATTCCCATGCTGGCTGAAGCGCCCTGTGTTGCAGCCCCCGCAGGCACTAGCGCCAGAGTTCCCTCTAGTGTATTTATAGGAAACTCTATGCCCTGGAGTACACTCTAGCACTGGTGTTTCACGTCGGCGTCCAAGTTGGTGGCGACATCCTTCACTGGTGTGGAACGTGAACTGGCGTTGTCGTAGATGCTGGGAGGCTTGGAGTTCAGTGACCTGCGCGTCGTAAGTACTTGCGCTGGCCAGCGTCTCCCTGGAACAGAACTGGCTCACGTGAGGCCTACGGTGCGGTGCCGTAGGACGGTGCGCTCGGTACTCAAGCCGATGACGCTGCCTGGCCGCTGCGGTTCTCGTGATTGTCACCCGGTTCCTTTGACTTGTTCTTGAACGGCCGAAGTCTACGGTGCGAAGCCGTAGAATGTGGGAGAGCCGGAGCGCCCGGAACACACGCCGACTACGCTCGTGCCCACCTCACGCGCTCACGATCCAACACCCAGGGCCCCTATGTCCACGTCATCTTCTCTTTAATATTTTCTACCTCGTCTTTCTCTTCTTCTGGTGTCGTTGTTCTACGTCATACGCTGATTGTGGTCTTCCTTTTCTTTTGCGTTACATTCCCTGTCACCTCCTAAATGTGACAATGGCCCCCCCTCCTCAAGAGTTTATCCAGAAGAAAACTGCTCAAAAGCTTCCGATGTCTTCACACGAGGATCAATCCGGTGTTCTCCATGATCGGCCTCCAGCTGACATTACGCCGCCACCACACTCGTCATCCGATGCCATCGTTGTCTTGATTGCACTCAAATTACACCACTGACACATTGTAAGCCCGATCATCCACCCTAAACAGTTACTCATATCATCACTGTCACGGTCCTTGTTCATAGACAGTTTCGAGAACACTACACAAGACACTGCATGCACTCACTTCTGACATTGTTCCAAAATACCTTGCATAAAAAAAACCGGCAGATCCCACGCACTGTGGGAATCAATGTAATGCGAAGCAGCCAGCAAGAAGCAAATCATGCTGTACATTATATGCATGTCATTATTTAGATGTTAGGACGTGTCATTTGTGTTCATCACACAGTTACGTCGCGCAATACAAAATTTGGTGTATATCAAACTAGCGAACTGGGCGCAAGCGCACCATCATTGTGGCATGGAAATGGCATTGTAGATGACATGCAAGCCAAGATTTTCATGTTAACACCTGCCACTTATGTTCGCTTAATTTTTTACCTCAAATCGCAGCGAGACGCGAGACCAATCTGCCTCCGTTTCGCATGCGTTCGCATTCTCGCGCTTTGCGCATCGTGCAGACGCCATCCGCGTTCCAGCGTTTAAACTGACGGACACTTTGTCAATAGGGAGTTTTCGAACAGCGTACACAAAGCTTGCGGGCGCTGCGGGCGTAGCGTTGCGGGCGTCACTTAACGGGAGCCCGCAAGAGGTGAGCGTACGACGCATGCACCGCAACACCCGCAAACTTTGCGTACGCTATTCGAAAACTACCAAAGTGTTTTCCTCGAACGCCTGTGCACAATGAGACGGGGTCGGTCAGAATGGAATGTGATGCGCGCGTCTCCCTCCTTGCATGATTAGAGACGCCGGGCGTAGCGACGCTACGCAAGCAAAGCGCGAGCGCTGTAGAGTCCAACGCGACCGGCGTCCGTTTGCGCCCCCCGGCGCCCACCTGGCACCGTGCCAAGGCGCGGCTGGAGGGACGGATGGACGGACGGACGGACGTGAGTATTAGACACTAAAGGCTTCCGCCTTAAAAATTTGGTGTATATCAAGCTAGCGAAACGGCCAGGGAGTACAATGTGCGTGGCATGCAAGTCATGTTGCACATGACATGTCATAATTTCCATATTACCACTTGTCATTTATGCTCGTCATACAGTCACTTCACTCAATACGAAATTTGGTGTATATCAAGCTAGCGAAACGGCCACGAGAGTGTCATGAGCGTGGCATGCAAGTCATGTTGCACATGACATGTCATGATTTTTATACCACCACTTCTCATTTATGCTCGTCATACAATCACGTCGTTCAATACCAAATTTGGTGTATATCAAACTAGCGAAGCGGCCGCGAGCGTGCCATGAGCGTGGCATGCAAGTCATGTTGCACATGACATGTCATGATTTCCATATGACCACTTGGCATTTATGTTCGTCATACAGTCACGTCACTCAATACCAAATTTGGTGTATATCAAGCTAGCGAAACGGCCGTCAGTGCGCCATGAGCGTGGCATGTAAATCATGTTGTACATGACATGCAGGTCATGGTTTTCATATTACCACCTATCATTTATGTTGGTCATGCAGAAATGTCTCATCGTACCAATTTTCGGATATATCAAGTTAAGAAAGTGGCCTCAGGAGCACTATGGCCATGGCATGTAAATCATGCTTTTCATGACAAGTTAGTCATGATTTTCATGATATGACCAGTCATTCATGTTTGTCATACAGTCATGTTATGCCATATCAATTTTGGTATAAATCCCATTAACGATACGGCCAGGAGAGCACCAAGTCGTAGGCGGCTAGATAGATAGATAGATAGATAGATACGCTCAAAGTCGCCGAAGTTCGCTAAGAAATGCTTCGCATTTAAAATACTTGCGTTAGTCAAC
>JALIZH010020547.1:0-14655 GCA_030522465.1 Rhipicephalus appendiculatus | reverse complement strand
CATGCAGGACGACAAGGATTTTTGTGCTTGACAAGGAAAAAATCGCCCACTGCGATTAGTATACACTTCGTTTGGGTAAGCTGCACAGACGTGACTCAGACGCCACACGCTACCCACATGCACAGAATAGTGGGCTCAACAATCGCGCTGTTACGCACCAGATGGTACTATACAGGTGGGGGCGGCTTATTGTACCTGTCAATGCTCCCACAGGAACACTACTGTGTGCTTTCGTTATTTCATGATTTATGCGACAGGTGACTGATTGTCTCAGCGTAACTAAATGTTTTATTCTCTCTCTTCTTGCTTGCCCTGCTCGCATAATCACTGCATTAGTTCTCCCCGTCCTTTACATTTCGGCTGCGTGTCATACATTTCAAGTGACTGCCTGTCTACCTGGCCTGCATCGCTGGACCACAAATGGGAGGCTCAGGTGTTTAACACACCCGAACAGACTTTTCACACAAGCTTGCATCGGTTAGCGGCAAAAACATTACCTGGTAGATTCCGTGTGTCTCTGTGTTACAATTTTAGGTTTCGAAGGGCTGAAAATCTCTTTGCTCGATTTTAGAAACTTAGGGATTCAAGATAGTAATTTGAGCGTGGTGATGACTGTTAAATTGAGTTTCAGCTGTGTATGTATAATTGCGATAAATTTAGTCAAAATTTGAAGCATTGTTGTATTAAATAAAATCCTCATTTGGATGCCATTTTTTAGTCTTTGAAAAACGTGTGCCTGGTAGTGTTGCCAATAGGGTCGCCACGTTTTCTCGAACAAAAAACCGCCCCTTCGACGGGGGGTTGGGGGGGGGGGGGGGATGGGTTAACAGGAGATTCCAAAAAAAATGTTGAATAGACAACATGTCACGTGCCATTTATTGTATTATTGCTTTACTTGAGCGAAGTAAACGTAAACAAAAACACCACGCTGAGCTAATGGACTAGTCTAACTGTTGGCATAAAAATAGCCGTGATTGGAATAGCAATTCGTTTACAGCTCTGAATGTGCCGCAATTAAACGTAACTACAATACTTCGTCCATTAAAATATCGTCTTTGCGTCTGAATCCACTAGGCCACTGACATTATAGACACAAACGAACGTTGTATAGACGAATTTCACAAGGAGGCTGCCATTTTTTCCGCCGCAGCGCCGTCTAGCGTCTGCGATGTTTCGCCGCCGTGCCGGTGTGTGGGGATCTGCGGCGGTGTATGCGGAGTATGCGCTCAGTTCACAGGGTATTGCTGTTCTTCGCGGTACACGGTCAAAACACAGCAACGCTTCGCGAGTGTAAAGGCGCTAGTAAGTAATCGCTAAGCTGTCAGCATCGAAATGGCTGAAACAGAAAGCAGCGGCGCCCCACAAGACGTTCCCGCAGCGGGGCCGATGATAGACATAGGAGGTGAGTAGAATTTCAATGCATTCCTTAAGCAGCGCGTGTTAATGGGAAATGGGTTAGTATGTTTTGTTATAGCTGGCCTTGTGGGGTTCTGTGAGTATGCACTAACGTTAAATTGTCGGACAGCTTTCGAAGTAATAGGTGAAACGTAAATAGAGACGAGCGCATACCTACGCCGCAGGCAGGGTTCTGTTTGGTGTCGCATAAGTCTGTTGCCAGATTTGGGGGTCAGTGTTGCCAGACTGCCGCCAGATTTGGCGGATAAGTTCGCCCCCTGTAGCTTTCCCGTGAGGGTTTTATGTCATCCGCGGTGCATTTCGCGAGTGCCTGTGCAACGTGGGCGACGTACACTGTCGTCCTTTATGAAAGGGAACACGCGAGCGCGTGGCCGGCGCGCTGCGGCGGCTGCCTACAGCACCACCAACCGATATCTGAAAAAAGCACGTCCGCTTTCGGCGTCATCTATTGACAAACAAATAACGAGTCATGGCTTTTGGACAAGCGCTGATAGATTACGCTGCCGCCCCGACATCGCAACGGGCGGTGCCGCCAAAAGCGGACGCGTTTTCTTTAGCTGTCGGTTCATGGCGCCGTAGGCAGCCGCCGCAGCGCGCCGGCCACGCGCCCGCGTGTTCCCTTTTCATAAAGGACGACAGTGTACATCGCGCGTTGCAGAAGTCGGGACGCGTTCTTTTGCTCTGTACGCCGCTCTACAATTAAAAGATCGGACTCGATCCTGCCTCAGAAGTAGGGAATGCACATCCAACGACACGTTTGAGTCCAGGCACAAGGGAAACTGAATGGCGTACGTGTGCGCTGCGTGTCAATACATCGGACTCGTCTCCACAAGCACGGAATTTCTGCGTAGCTGTGCGTTCCTTGTCGACTACGCGCAACGACGCGTTTTCTGGGGAAACTGAATAGCGTCGCAGTAGCCGGTGTGCTTCCTACGACCGTGTCTCAGAAGTAGGGAGCTGATCGTGCCGCGTCGACCACGCGCGACGACGGGGTACGCTACGGCGCTTGCCCTTCGCTGTGTGCACAATAGAAATAGTGCGCTCTTTCAAGCTGAGAGAAAATAAACATTCATTAATTCTAATTTCGGTGTTTGTGCTTATTGTGAATGGGGCCCCTCTTCCAGGGCCCCGCAGGCAACGGCGGCTCGACCTGGTCCCATTTACAGGTACGCGCGAGTCGCGCTTCACTCCAGCAGCGACGATAAAGCAGCCTGCCTGACGTATATACGACGTGCACCAATTTCAGAGACACGAGTCCGAACAATTTGTATTGTGCACACAGCGAGGGGCAAGCGCCGTAGCGTACCCCGTAGTCGCGCGTGGTCGACGCGGCACGATCAGCTCCCTACTTCTGAGACACGGTCGTAGGAAGCACACCGGCTACTGCGACGCTATTCAGTTTCCCCAGAAAACGCGTCGTTGCGCGTAGTCGACAAGGCACGCACAGCTACGCAGAAATTCCGTGCTTGTGGAGACGAGTCCGATGTATTGACACGCAGCGCACACGTACGCCATTCAGTTTCCCTTGTGACTGGACTCAAACGCGTCGTTGGATGTGCATTCCCTACTTGTGAGGCAGGATCGAGTCCGATCTTTTAATTGTAGAGCGGCGCACAGAGCAAAAGAACGCATCCCGACTTCTGCAACGCGTGATGTACGTCGCACAGGCACTCGCGAAATGCACCGCGGATGACATAGAACCCTCACGGGAGAGCTACAGCTAAAGGGGCAAATTTATCCGCCAAATCTGGCGGCAGTCTGGCAACACTGACCCCCAAATCTGGCAACAGACTTCTGCGACACCAAACAGAACCCTGCCCATATTTCTACTTCAAGTGCGCGCATTAGTGTTTAAAATGACTCTCGGGTTTCTTTGCCATGATTCTTTAAGTGCAAGTGTAACTCTATAATCGCTAGCAGATCATCTGGTTCCGCTCAGAACGTCGCAATACAAAGTTTATGGAACGAAGGAAGCACAAACACCGATGCCTGTGTTATTCGTGTCGTCGTCGTAGTCAAAAGCTTGTGCCTGATCGTTGCGCAGGATAAGAAACAGATGTACGACGGATGAGCTCGAACTTCCGCGTAGAAGCAACACAAAGAGAAAATAAAAATAAACGACTTGCACATCTGGAAGCACGGCACGGCGAAAGTTCACTTCGGCGCGAGCAGCCGCCACTGGCGATACGCTGAAAGTGCGCCCGTTTTTGGTAACATTGTTATCGTTTTCTTTTTTTTTTTTTTTTTAAAGAAGCATCACGACGAGCGCACGTAACGTGTTCAGGGAACGACCTGTCTTAAACGATTTTTGGTCGATTATTCACGACACTCAGGCTGCCGCAAAAAAAAAAAAAAAAGTGCGGTTGTCATAAAACTGCCCCAGCTATATCGTCGCAAGATTGACAAGTCGAGAAATGACGTGCCGTCGAAGAAACGCTAGAGGCACGTTCCTGCGCCAAATAACACTTATGTCATGCGGGCCTTTCTGTCATTCAGTTTGGAAAGTGCTCATTCGATAATCTAGAAATTGCACGCGCTTACATTTCGGTAGCTGCAGGCATTGTAACTCATGTGGATGCATAGAAATGGGCGATGTTGATGTTACAGCAGAAGAATTCTGGGCAAGACAGTTTTTGTATTAACCGTCAGCTTTGACGTACGTTGCTTCTTTGTGCTGCAGATGATGAAGTGCACCAGCACCCAAGCAGAATCACAAGCTGGTGTAATGAAGAAACGGCCACAACGAGACACCCCATATAATAAAATATTTGTCGGAAAAGGAGGCCTGTGACCTAAGTAAAGTCATTTCGTTCGAAGCAAGGTGCGCTTTGCATGTCTCGGCTGCCAGCCTTGTGAGCTTTCGATCGTTGTTATCGCAGCCAAACACAGCGCCGTGATAGCCTGTCGACCTGTTCTCGTCCGATATTTAGATTTTCGGCAGTACAACTGCTTCAGCGCATCAAAAAAGAAAAAAAAATGGAAACACATTGACATCTCAAGCGCCGCGCATGCAAAACGCGGCAATCCCCACACACCAGCGGCGGTGGCGGAACGGCCGGTCGAGAGAGAGAGTGACGAAAATGCACCGGTTCAAGGCTACGCTCCTCCTCTCCGTGAAAAAGGTCTATATAATGGATACGCCACAAAAATGTCGGATATTTATATATACATACCCGCGCAATAATACGCTCTATTCCAATGATCGCTTCACTTGAAGGGCCCTTAAAAAGTGGTTGACTAATAATGTAATAAGAGTTTTGGTAATTGACGATATACGTGAATCCTTGTAGTTGACAAAAACGCCCCAGAAAATATACTATGACAAAAAAAAAAAACCGGCCAATGACGGCGGGTGCTGACCGGCAACAGGCCCGCTGTCTAAAAAACCGGACAGGTGGCAACCCTAGTTGCCAACCGTAGGGTAATCGGGGTATGCTCGGAATTTTTCGGGAAGCGTGGGGTAGTGGGGCGGCTGCTGATATGATTATCTTGCGAGTCGTTGGGAAGTTTTAACTTTCCGCTGGTGAAAAATGCAGGCGATGAACACGACAGCTCCGAGGGTGACATATTCCTAAAGAGATGCGAAAACTAAATCGTTCACCAGGGACTTAGAGGGAACGAGGAGGCTCATTCGGTCGCCCGAGGTCTTACTTACCGGTCGACCCCCCGGAACCTCCCAAGTTACCGAACTTACAAAAAGAAGTGAGGATATGCGCGCATACCATGAAATCGTAGCACACTACAGGTTGAATCGGCAAGTATACCCGGGTGCGGACAGAACGCTCAGTAAGAAAAAGGAGGTTATGTGGCGAAAGTTACAGACGGGGGGTTTTTCCAAACCCCGTACTTTACAGCAAGTGGCACCCAGAAGTTTTCCGGTCCCAGTGCAAATTTGTGATGAGGTAGCAAATTTGGTCCTCATGGTGTGGACATGTCCGAGTCAGAACGATTGTACACACACTCTAGATTCCTGGGAGGCCCTGCTCCGCAGCCCAGACCCCAATGTCCAGCAGGACATAATCAGTCAAGCCCTTGCTGCTGCCGTGTCTCAAGGGATTCCGGCCGACGGCTAGGGACGACGGGCAATGCCTGACGGGATTGACTGATTTTTCTTTTTTTAATAAAGTTTTCTCTCTCTCTCTCTCTTTGAATAAAACTGAACCTGTCTTAATTCACAATTCACCAGGGGAGAGACGAAAGATCACAAATCCCTGTTGCAAATCCTGTGCTGTGACGTCACAAATCCTTGTGCTACCACCGTTTTTTTCCCTCATCGATGGGCTTTTCCCTCTCCGTCGTCACCCATTTGTTCGCTGCATGGAAGGGTTTTTAAATTTTGCGACGGTGGTCGGTTCCAGTTTCCCAAGGCGAAAGACTCGGATGCCTCGTTAAAGGGGAACTCCGGCGATTTTTCGATACTCACCGATTTAAATAAAACTTTAAACATAAGTGCTCTTCGGTGCCCTGATGATATGTGCCAAATTATACAGCCGTAAGTAATTTAGTTTTTCGGAGAACGAGTTTTAAAAATTGGTAACCAATTCCGGAATCATACCTTCAAATGCGGGCCACCCTGTGTACGTGACGTATCTAGGTACTCCTTTCTCGTCCCCCCAGACGGACGCTTGCTCGCGGCGCGCGTTTTTAAATGCGAACGCATTTCATAGTCGGGCTATGTCAGGCATCCGGCGTCGTGCGGCGTTGGCGTTGTCCGCGGCGAGAGTGTAGTAGCGGAGAGTGAGTGGAGAGGAGGAGCGCACTTTAGTGCGTGAGGGCGCTCGCATCGCGGGAGCTCGGAGGAGCTATATATGAAAAAAAATAAAAATAAAAAAAATAAAAAAAATAAAAAAATTAATAAGAAAAGCCCCCCCCCCCCCCCCCCCCCTCCCCGAAGGGAAATCGTGAGGAAATGCGAAGGCATTTCGCGCGCGCTTCGCTCCATTTATATATGGTGGTTGTGGTTCGAAGAAGGAAAAAGGCGCCTAATTTCTGCAGCCCGGTCGGGAGCACGGCGCAGCGCCTTTTTTATTATTTTTTTTTTGCTTTTTTTTGTGTTTTTTATTTTTTTTATTTTTTAAAAAATTTTTTTCATATATAGGCTCCGCCGAGCTCCCGCGATGCGAGCGCCCTCACGCGTTAGAGCGCGCTCCTCCTCTCCACTCAGAGCGGAGAGAAAACACCTGCCGCGGACAACGCCAACGCCGCACAACGCCGGATGCCTGACATAGCCCGACTATGAAATGCATTCGCATTTAAAAAATGGCGCTGTGCCGTGCTCCCGACCAGGCTGCAGAAATTAGGCGCCTGTTCCTTCTTCGAACCACTACCACCATATATAAATGGGGTGAAGCGCGCGCGAAATGCATTCGCATTTCCTCACGATTCCCTTCGGGGAGGTGGGGGCATTTTTTTCTTCGAGGCGACGCTGACGCTAGCACAGGCGACGCTTCCGCGCTCATGTAGCTGCACTCCTCATCGCTGGACTCCTCGCTGGTCAGTTCAGACGAGCTGGCACAGCTTGTTTCCACGTCGGAAGACATCGGCAGTTTGCTTTTCCCGCGAAAGAAGAGGCACGTGAGCAATGTTTACGTGCCGTGGTGGCGTGTAGCGGATTTGGTGACGCCATGACGTCATGGAGTACCCAGCATGGAGCACGAAGCAGCTCCCCGTTTCGGTTTCGGTTTTGACTCGTTTTTCATTGCTTATTTAAAATTATTGGCGAGTGTGTCGGCAAAATGAACCGCCCTAGCTGTTGCAGGACTGTTAATACTATTTGATAACGGCGTTATCTCGGTATGGTCGAAAATGCACCGGAGCTCCCCTTTTTTAAACATGAAATGTGACAGTCGGACGTCAACGCGAATGATGCAAAAAATCGTCATCCAACGACGTCACCTCATGACGTCATAGTGACGTAACTCGTCACAACGTGACGTCAAATGACGCCGTCATCCCATGACATTGTCAGTTGGTCACAGGTGGTCCGCCGGAGTGGTGTGGTGGTTATGGTGCTCGGCTGCTGACCCGAAGGTCGCGGGTTCGATCCCGGCCGCGGCGGTCACATTTTGATGGAGGCAAAATACTAGAGGCCCGTGTACTGTGCGATGTCAGTGCACGTTAAATAACATCGGATGGTCGAAATTTCCGGAGCCCTCCACTACAGCGTCCCTCATAATCATATCGTGGCTTTGGAACGTAAAACCCCAGCAATGATTAAGTTCGAATCATTTCTTAGGGAACTTCTGCGACCTTGACCGTATCTATCTATCTATCTATCTATCTATTTATCTATCTATTTATCTATCTATCTAGCTATCTATCTATCCGCTTAAGACTCTGTGCTCTCGTGGCCGTTTCGTTAATGTGATATACAGGGTGTTTCAAGAAATGTGTCCCACTATTTTTAAAAAATCAGGAAAATGCGGTATTTGCTCGCTGTCTTCACAGCTGCTTTTTCTATAGCGGCAGGCATCTTAAGATGGTTGAAGACATGATTTGGGACAGTAATTAAGAAAGTTAAATTCATTAACTTTTTAATTAGCGGAGTTAGGTGGTTAAGTCCCAATGGGAGAATTGAAGTCCTTCATGCGAAGAACCCATTTCAGCTTTGAGATTTCGAAAAAGTGGCCTCTATTAATTATTGTGGCGTAATGAAGTTCAGGCAAATTCAGCGGCCAAACCGAAACGCGGAAGAGCGCAACTGCCACATTCGTCTGAGACGTCCACAATGAGTGAACGTCATTATATCAACCATCAATTGACTTCTTGGTGTGAGTGTGTGGGCTGCGCTTGCAGTAGTAGCGCGCATGACGCACATACGTTAACGAACGGGGAAGCAGGGGCTCCGGAACCGGGGGGGGCCGTGGGGGCCGTCGCCCCCACAGGTTCGAAACCAGTGGGGGCATGCCCCCCCCCCACTGAAGAATGTTCGAACAACCGCCCCCCCCCCCCCCCTACCTCGCCCTCTCCTACCCTGCATGGTACCACCAGTGAGACTAGAGACTTTGACCAGTTGAAGGGTGATCCCTTCCTTGAACAAACGCAATGCAATTGTCTGGAGGCCTGTGACTTCTGGCACATTATTTGTCGGTGCTTTGTGTGCATAAAGAGCACTGCCTGTTTTCCTCTGGTTCAACATATCCTCCATCCTGAAGTGGTTCTCAAGGAAGCGAAGGCTAACGCTCAATTCTACAGCGCTTGCAGGAGCGCGTCTCAGCGTCACGACTTTAGGATGCCTCTCGTTCTCTCTCTCTTTCTTTGTTCATATCCAAGCCCATGAAAAGCAATCAGATAAAAAAAGGTCCGTGTAAGCATAATCCCATACAAGCACGATTTTAATCATGAACCTACTCACGAGCGCAGCCAGAATCTTTTTTTTTTTTGGGGGGGGGGGGGGGGGGGGTCTGACCTCCCTTTATCTATGTTCTTGCGAGTGTTTGCATGGGCACGCATATACTCATACAAAGTGTAATAATTTCAGGGCGGGGGTGGGGGGGAAATGAACCCCGAAACCTCCTACTAGCTTTTGTCACTGAACTTATCGCTTGAAATGGTCGTTTTCTTCCAGTTCGGCCCAGACCACCTTGGTTCTTCCTCACGTAATGACCGTAGTAAAAATCGATAAGGGAAAGCTTGGCCCACCGTCTTGTTCCTGAAGGGTTGTGATCGAGAAGGTATTTACCAACTCATCAGGCACGTCAGCCTCCAAGCATACGGCGAGCTTTCGTGGGCAGACGCCGGGATGAATTGACGATTGGAAAAAGAAAAAGAGTTCAATATAGGATTTCTTGCAAGTTTCCTTGCTTATTGTTTTTCAACCAGAAAGTCGTTGAGAAAATGTCTTTTTGTATCAAAATCCGTTACCCCTCTTCATTTGTTCTCTGTGTATCGGTACTTTCCCAATGAGATGTTCCCCGATCAGCGTGCGTAGGATGGGGGTTGACTATATGACATTCCCGAAGTAATTTTTCAAATTTTCAGAAAACTTAGAGGTGTGGACGTCTTCACTGCAAGGAGAAAGTGTCACTTGTGAACTCACTGTTGCTCACCAAATTAACGTTCGCGTTCCTACTAGGCAGACAAAGTCGCCCTCTCGGAAATGCTTGCTGCAGACACCTGCGCAGGACTTCGGTTCACTGCCCTTTCTAAGCTTTATGAGCCATGCATTGCGATGTTCGTTATCCTTGAGGTAAAACTAAATATGAAATTAGACCCGGCTCCTTTGCATGCATGGTGCAGTGGCGTAGCCAGGGGGTGGCACACCGGGCACGTGCCCCCCCCCCCCCCCCCCCCGAAATTTTTTTCGCCATGGCATACATAGCGAAAAATGACCATTTCAAGGAGGTGCCCTCCCCGAAATCAAGGAGGTGCCCCCCCCCCCCCCCCCCCCGGAAAAAAATTTCTGGCTACGCCCCTGGCGTGGTGCACTAATTGTGCACACAGCACCAGAGCAGCATGTCACCGCAAACATTGGTCACGCTTTCCAAGCTCTTGTTTCAAGATGCCAGTGGAGATGAAGTAGTTGGGAAATTAGGATTGAAGTGGGAAGTTCAAAGAAAAAAACGCGCTCGGGCCGCCAGCTTCCCGTCGTCTGGGGCAAGGTTCCGTGAAGCAAGGTGGCATCACGATCCAACTTAGCACGTCATAACGACTGACAGGGGTGGGCCTCGTGCGCAATACCACTAAAGAGATACAGGAAGTAGAACCTGTAATGGCAAATGACCTTATTATGATCACATTCATGTCATTCTTACTGTGAACTGAGCTTTAGCAAGCGAGAAAATAGCTGTTAACTGAGGGATATATATATATATATATATATATATATATATATATATATATATATATATATGTACTAACGCCCCTTCAACTTTCTTGTAGTGATCACAAACGCATTCCGGCCATGATTCAAGAGCTATTCATCGTGATACCCTCATCATTAGTTTTTATTTTTGCTTCTGCCGGTGAGTGCGGTGGCAATGGCAGCTGCCAGGTGTAGTTTTACCCAGCGATGTTGACATCGTTTATACGAGTGAGCTTCGTAGTGATTGAGCGTCTGATTTCACACGTGTTCAACCCCTGTCCCGCAGAGAACTATATATGGGGACTTCGATGGTTTTGATCACATGCCATATTTCTCTTCACTGGCACCTGCCCTTCGGATGCTCTGCGTGGCCTTGCTCTCACTGCTATGCCTCGCCTCTCTTCACTGCACAGAGCCTCTGCTACAATCCTCCCAAAGGAAATCGCCATTAATAAAAACACAAGATGAAATACGCTTCTACATAAACAGTATTCGGCAACTGGACGCCTCCCATGCTGTCGACGGAAACGAGGCTTCGCTTTCCGTCGGTTGCTGCCAGACATTGTACGCAGAAAGAGCTGCCGCGAGAGCACGGGGGTCATTTCAGATTCTCTGAAATGCAATCCTGTTTCCATGGCGAGATCTTAGTTGCGAGGTTCAAAGTCTGCAGCCACATCCATCGCGGCATTCACGAAAGCTGTGACCATGCAGCGGCCATTTGCTCACGTGGTGACGTAATGTGGCGCCTTGTAATTCGCTGAGAGAAATGCGATTCGTGATGACATCGCTTCAACACCGAATCTGGGGGGAGAGAAATTGAGTAAGAGCTATTTGGTGTTAGCTTACGAATATCGCCACTGATAAGTCATCTTTTCAGTTCCAACAAGAACTGCACGCGTTCTGCAATGTCCCTGTTCATCCAGCTCAACTTCATGTTTCTCATTAGTGTCCCTTTAAGGTCCGTAACTGGGTGCGCGTATCGGAGGCCCAAGCGGGAAAGTTACACGAGAAAACATCGATACGCTCATATTTTGCCCACTACCTCGAGAGACAATGCCGACAAAGAACAGTGACTTCACTGTCGGCTTCAATGACGCGGTAACCTACAACGATACTTCATTTTGTTACAGCTCAGGATTTCGCGTTTGATGTTTCACGTAAACGTGTTATGGTGACTTCATGAGATGGCGTCATATGACCGCGCGGGACTGGTGAGGCACAAAACACAAGAAAAAAAAAAAAAAGGCCGAGGGTGCTGTAAGTGAACTAGATAGGGAGTATCTATTCTCCCGGCAGCCGAGAAAAATTTCAGAAAATAATTTCACCTGACAGTCACGTCATATTGGTAACCGGACACCTCGTCCTCATTCATGATAATTTCCTTACGGTATATTGCTAGTACACACACACGATATATATATATATATATATATATATATATATATATATATATATATATATATATATATATATATATATGTTATGGGGGATATGCAGACTCGTAGGGGTGGGTACAGATGTATTTTACAACTGCCTAAGCGAGCAGCGCCACCGATACTGATCAGCTCGCGCCAGTCTATCCTCTTTGTCGTCCTTCCCTTCGTCCTCTTCATCTCGATGCCACTGGTACGTAGCAATATATATATATATATATATATATATATATATATATATATATATATATATATATATATATATATATATATATATATATATATATATATATATATATATATATATATAGACACGATGCGACATCAGCCCCAAGACGTCGTCGCCCCCCACACATCAGATATACTTCCGGAGCCCCTGCCTCCGGCCCCTCCAAGTAATTGCGCCTATCCAAACTGTGTAAGCACAAATTTTCTTTTAAAAAATGGGGGTGATTTTATAGTTAAACTACCGTGCATTGTTTCCATGCACATTAGCCGTTAGCTGCTTATGATTGGTCGAAATTTTCTGGGTCATGCTCGTAACGCGATGCAACAAATGACCCCAAAATGATCCACTGCGTAATGACCACTCATACACGACTACGTCAAAAATAAGAGAATACACGAATTCCAATACGGCATATTTCTGGTCATTGGCTCTTCGCCTATCGTCAAAAATGTTCGGTGTGCCTTAAAATCGTGTGCTTGTTGCGCGGCGTCACAAATGTGTGAAATCTCGTGGTGTTAAAATGATGTGTGCCCACTACACAGTGTATTACTATGCTGAAGAATACTTAAACATTTTTGGAATAGCCGGATGGTGTCTCATTCTGAATGTAATTCAAGAAGGCTCTTCGGCGATCACATTGCCAGCGCCTACTTGTTGCAGCCGGCCAGATAGATACGCATGAGCAGAATAAATATTTTCATTTGTAGTATAACGATGTTGAGCTGTTTCTGCTCGTGAACAACTCTGTGAACTCATCCTTGCTGACAGAGAAATGAACAGCGTTGCGCGCGTGTGCTTCTTTGCCGTCCGAGTTGTATTTTGCCCTGCACAAGTCAATTCGAGATGACTGAAGACCAACTAGCTCGGCTGTCAATTCAGACTCTTTAGTCAGGTCGCGCGATCGCATCCCGGTCGCGGCGGCTGCACTTTCGATGGAGGCGAAAATGGATTGAGTCCCGCGTGCTTAGATTTATAGTGCACGTTATAGAACCACAGTTGGTCGAAATTTCCGGAGCCCTCCACTACGGGAGTTCCTAATAGTCATATCGTGGCTGTGAGGCGTTAAAACCCCAACAATTATTAGTCCGGAAAATCGTGGACCTTGACCATTTCCCTGGTGCGGCAGATCAAGTTGCGAGACAGGCTTGAAAGCCATTGGCTTCCCTACGTAGTCGAGTCCACTGCCTTATTCCTCGCCTTGTTCCAAGCCGCAGTGATTGTTGTAAGCTACCATATCAAAGCAAGGCCAACGTTTTTAGATTAATTAACGTTGGCAAGGCGAAGCAGGTTAATGGGAAACTCAAGCGGAAGTTCTTCAGCTCCCCCTATGCGGCCCAACTAAAACACTCAACAGTTCTGCGCACTCGTCGACTCATAGCAAATTGCATATAAAGCAGTGGTGATGCTATTACTTTCCGATCAAAGAAAATTAATTTCCTGAAACAGGAAGAGCATTTTATTGGTCCATGAAGCGTTCACTGGTTCTGTCCGTACTTTCGTCGTCGATTATGTAACTTTCAGGCCAGGCAGAACAGAATAAAATCATGACAGAGTGCTCCAACGTCAACAGCACCTACTCAGTAGTAGCCTTCCTAATAATACAAGAATATCTCGGGTTTTAACGTCCCAAAACCACGATATGATTATGAGAGACGCCGTAGTGGAGGGCTCCGTAAATTTTGACCATCTGGTGTTCTTTAACTTGCGCTGACATCGCACAGCACACGGGCCGCTAGCATTTCGCCTCCATCGAAATGCGACTGCCGCAGCCGGGATCGAACCCGCAACCTTCGGGTCAGCAGCCGAGCCCCCCAAACCGCTACACCTCCGCAGCGGACCGCGCGGTAGCCTTCCTTGCAATGTTGTAGCTCAAGGCGCGAAAGCGTCGCGTAGGCGGCGCAGAGAACCTACAAGGTGCGGTCGTGAGGCATGGGTCTCCATAGCAGAAGCTCGGGACAGATTTCATTATATAATCAAGTGATTGCTGTTTATAAGTAAAATCTTCACCTGAGTTGGTGGTTTCTTATCGTGCAGCCGACAGTGACCACTGTCGAGTGGGGGCTAGCGCCCCCCTTGCTCCCCCCCGGTAGATACGCCTATGTCGAGCTAGCTCCCCTAGCATACCTGGCCTGATACCTCGCACGCGCATGTGAGGAGAAGGTACGTACGAACACATAGACATTTCGCACTATTTTTCTGGCTTCCTTTGAACGCTGCGCTAGCGCATCGTTCCGTCCACACCGAGGGTTTCTCAAACTCTCACTGCTATTTCGCATTCTTCGAAATGCTATCTGCAACATGTAAACTAATAATTGACCCCCTTTCTCGCAACTTTTCCCTCCCTTCGCCCTCTTTTAAAGACTGAAAACCAAGGATAGGGTTCGGGGCTGACTTGTACTATAGTGAATTATCGTGGCAGATAATTACGAATGTTGATAAAAAAAGCCCCCTTCTCGCAGGGAAGTAACCGTATATGCTTTAAAGATTAGCTAGTTGCGCAACAGTTCAGTATGGCCAAACGGCCAGTAGATTTCGTGTCGGTCGTGCGCAGATCTACTGGAAACTTCGAATAAAAGTTCGCTTTCTCCCAGCGATATTTTTTTGCAGTCCATTCATACGGGTCACTTTATATCATGGCTGTGAAATAGGCATCTTCTCTTCCCACCATTAAAATTAATGCAACCAATTCGTGCTTTTAACAACTGTATATATAAATAAACGCTTATTATTTTTCAACACTTAGCAAGTAAACGAAGACGAAGCGCTCGATAGCT
>JALIZH010020544.1:0-48583 GCA_030522465.1 Rhipicephalus appendiculatus | reverse complement strand
CCGAAGTTTGGTGTATATCAAGCTAACGAAACGGCCGCGAGCGCGCCATGAGCGTGGCATGTAAAACATACTTTTCATGACAAGTTAGTCATGATTTTCATGATATGACCAGACATTTATGTTCGTCATATGGTCATGTTATTCCATACCAAATTTGGTATAAATCTTATTAACGATACGGCCAGGAGAGCACAAAGTCGTAGGCGGCTAGATAGATTGATAGCTCGATAGATAGATAGATACGCTCAAAGTCGCCGAAGTTCGCTAAGAAATGCTTCGCATTTCAAAACCGCCATTATCAAGCTGCTGGTGTGGTGAATTGTGGAACACCCCCTACCTAAGGGGCTTATCTTAAAAGTACTAACCCGTTCCGCCAGTGGAAGGAAAGAAAAGATGGCGACACAACATAGTAACATTTTCTATTCCATTGTACTACGTCCTCTCGCGTCATACTTACGTTCTCGAGCAGCGAGAATGTCCCGCTACCCCTACTAGCCGGCATCGCCTTGAATGAGGGGCTGAATATGCACCCTTCACAGCACAAACGTGCTCAAGCTTGCAGCCATGAAAAATGCCGCACCAAACTGGGCTGCCGGGGCAGGAACACGTGAAATGGCTGGACAACAACGAATATGCAAGGCAGGAAGAAAAAAGACCGGGCGTGGCAAAAAATTACACCATCTCCCGCTAAAGGGAACCATGTGTAGATGTGAAGCAGCGGGCGCTAACGCTTACACTTGCGGCGGCGTTGACGCTGGCGCTCATCGCAGCGTTGCGCAGGAGAGAAAACTGGGGAGGCGCAAAGCAGGCAGTGATGGAGCAGTGTTTCCTACTGGAACATGCCAATCGCTGCTAATGGGCAATGAGAGACAGAAGACTCCGACTGGATACAGAGACCCGCACTCCGCTTTTAGTTAACGCGCACGCTGCGAATTTGTATTGTTCAACAACGCACAGGAGAAATCTCCCACCGGCACCACCTTGGAGGTCAAGATCCATTGCCATATATACGGGGTGGCCAGTGAACGGTTGTGCAGCGCGAGCAGTCGGTTCCCTGCCCGCGGCGTCTACACTCCCAATGCATGTAGACGCCGCGGGCAGGGATGCCTAGAGGAGAGAGGGGGAGAGTGTAAGAGGGGAGAGAGGAGGGGAGGCGCATGCGCAGTGAGGGTGTGGTTGCCGCGGGGAGGGATGCCTAGAGGAGAGAGAGGGGGGAGAGGAGGTTTTTTATTTTTATTTTTTTAAAGGGTTTGCGCATGCGCAGTAAGGGTGGGCACGCGGCACACCACCACCACCACCGGATTAAGCTTCGCCATATGATGCTTCACATCTAATAATGCCAGCGGGTATTCACGTCCTTGGAGGATCGCGCGCGATTTCCAACCTACTTCTGTAGCGTCTCCTTGTCTTTTATTTTAAATGCGAATGCATTTCATAGTCGGGCTATGCCAGGCATCCGGCGTTGTGCGGCGTTGGCGTTGTGCGGCGTTGTCCGCGGAGGAGGAGGATAGGTTGAGGAGGTGTGCGCGCCGGCAGGTGTTAGATGTGAAGCATCTGATGGCGAAGCTTAATCCGGTGGTGGTGGTGTGCGGCGTGACCACCCTTACTGCGCATGCGCAAACCCTTTCAAAAAAAAATAAAAATAAAAAACCTCCTCTCTCCCTCTCTCTCCTCTAGGCATCCCTCCCCGCGGCAAACACACCCTCACTGCGCATGCGCCTCCCCTCCTCTCTCCCCTGCTACGCTCCCCCCTCTCTCCTCTAGGCATCCCTGCCCGCGCCGTCCACACTCCCCCTGTGCATGCGCGTCCCACCTCTCTCTCCTCTCCTACGCTCCCCCCTTCTCTTCTCTAGGCATCTCTGCCCGCAGCGTCCACACTCCCACTGCGCATGCGCGCCCCCCCCTCTCTCTCTCCTCTCCTACGCTCCCCCCCCCCCTCTCCCTCTCTCGCCTCGCGACGCCGACACAGGCAGCGTCTGCTAGCGAGTTTCTTGGTTGAAAAAACCGACTGCTCGCGCTGCACAACCGTTCACTGGCCACCCCGTATATATGGCAATGGATCTTGACCTCCAAGGTGGTGCCGGTGGGAGATTTCTCCTGTGCGTTGTTGAACAATAAAAATTCGCAGCGTGCGCGTTAACTAAAAGCGGACTGCGAGTCTCTGTGTCCAGTCGGGGTCTTCTGTCTCTCATTGCACATTAGCAGCGGTTGGCATGTTCCAGTAGGAAACACCGCTCCATCGCTGCGTGCTTTACGGATCCCCCAGTTTTAAATGCGAATGCATTTCTTAGTCGGGCTATGTCAGGCATCCGGCGTTGGCGTTGTCCGCGGTGGCCTCGGCAGGTGTTATAGTGAGTGGAGAGGAGGAGCGCGCTCTGGTGCGTGAAGGCGCTCGCATCGCGGGAGCTCGGCGGAGCTATATATGAAAAAAAAATTAAAAAAATAAAAAAATTTAAAAAATAAAAAAGAACAAAAAAAGAATTAGGAACAAGAAAATTAAGAAAAAATTAAAAAAAAAATAAAAAAAAGAAGAAGAAAAAAACAAAAAAAAGCAAAAAAAAAAGAAAAAAACAGGCACTGCGCCGTGCTCCCGACCAGGCTGCAGAAATTAGGCGCCTTTTCCTTCTTCGAACCACTACCACCATATATAAATGGAGTGAAGCGCGCGCGAAATGCATTCGCATTTCCTCACGATTCCCTTCGGGGAGGTGGGGGGCATTTTTTTTGTTCTTTTTTTATTGGCGGCAGAGAATTTAGTCACACATAGAAATCGCTGATATGCTACTCTGCGTGAGGAATAGAAGCTTAGAATAAACACAGAGTAGCGCGCCATAAAAACTAAAAATTAGGTACTCAGTTTTCTGGCTCTTGGGCCTTAGACGATGACATGTAGTGGTACAATCCATCATTGTGATCATCGTGAGGTGACGAATTTCACTGCATGAAGGAGGAATGAGGGTAACATAAAAGATAGAAATACATGAGTAATTACTGTCATACCCTGTTTAATTTCACAATGCCTCATTTCCTTGTGCGTCCTAAACACCAGGGAGGCGTTGGCTTAAACAAATATTCAAGGGTAAAAAGCAGATGAAGAAAATACATAAAGATCGAAGCGCCCGTGGCTACCCTTATTATATTCTTTAAAAAAATTCATTTTTTTTGGCATCATGAATTACCCTGTAGAACATTTTTGTTATCATGCCAGTATCTCATACACAATAGCTGTTAGCGAATACTCTGGCTAGAGCCTGTAAAAGAAAACATGGTTGATCCCTCCGTCATAGGAATCGGTATAACACGAAAGTGAAACGTGTCCTTACAGAAGTAGTCGAATGTTTACTGCACATTGATGTAAGAGAGCTTGCACCATGTCTATTGGTGTGTTGACAGTTACAGCACCCTTTAACGTGGATGCATTCACGTTGACGCTTGATGGTACATCTGTATCCCGACGACTAACGTCTATGATGAATGATTAAAGAAACCCTTGTGGTCATAGATGCTTGTCCTGGCTTTACGGTGAGAGTGGAGTCATTGAAAGCGGTGTGACAGCCAGAGGAGCGTCAATGATTGGGCGCCGAACTTGGGCTAAGGTCGCCTACTCGCGGCATGTTAGAGTTATTGAACAACGCTGCCCGACCAGAGGGAAACGCAACGCGCGTCGTGTCTTCTCCGTTGGCCGGCTGGGATTTTTCGCGGGGCGAGCTAGGAACATGGTTAGGGACGCGGAGTTACGGCCACGCGACGCACTCGCGCGTCGCACAGCTAATTTTGGTATGGACGGATGCTACGAGTGTGGAATGCTAGGGGTAAGGTCGCCACCTGGCAGTGTGTCAATGTGTCGGCAAAATTGCACGTAACACGCCGAATGGGACGGACGCGGAGAAACAACGCTTTGAAGAAACTAATCGTGCATTTCACGGTCATAATGCATTACTTCTCTTAGCAAGAGCACTGTGAGAGGACAGTGGTATAAAAGGCTTGTTTTTAAAGCCTGCAAAGTATGTGACCGTGGCGCAGTGGATAGCGTGCCCGGCATCTCTTGTCGCGGACCTAAAGGTCGTAGGTTCGACTCCCGTTGACGGAACTTTTTTTCTTTGTCTTCTGATCATGTGTATTTTTTCGACGTCATTTCCGTGACGGAAATACGTCACTCAAATCTTGGTGGACCCCGGCATAAAACACTTTCGTGTTAAAAAGACAAGGCATAGTCAGTCGAATGGCCACAAGCTTTCGCCGAACACACTTTGAAAATGTACAAACTGTCTTTCAATTTTTTCGTTTGAATAAGTCGAAACCTTAACGCCTCCGTTTTTTTTTGCATTCGTGGACAGCGAACATTTCATTATAGAGAGCACCACAATTTTCCAGCAGCGGCTTTCTTTTTTTCAGAGGTGGCAGCATAAAAAACATAAAGTGGTATGGAATATCCATGTGCGCAGTCACTTATGTTAACGTTCCTTTAAAGCTTAAAAGGTATATCAAGCTCCTATCTGCAGCCTTGCTTGAGGAACGACGCAGGCTTTTGAGGATTACAAATGTCAGCGATGGCTGTGCGTGTTGGTTCCCCACAGACGCTCGAAGTCCTCAGAGAATTATCGTTGAAACTGTACCAAACGGGGACAGAATGTTGTCCCCCCATAATAGAGTTTAAATTGTGCTCAAAATCGTTGACACTTTCTCCTTAACAGAACAAACCGTTATTCGTTGACACAGCCACGCGATGAAAAAAAAAATAAAAAATGGGTGTGGCCTGTTGCGTTGCTTCGAAACACACGGGCACAAGCACGAACGCTGTTTTGACAGTTCCGTCCGCGTTGGCGCTTGTTGAGGTAGAGCCACGCACCTTTACAACACCAGAGACAAAAAAGGGAACAGATCCTACGTACCATGGGTATCGATGTTATGCAAGGCATGCGGAGGCAAGGTGACTGGGTTGTAATTTTTTATTGAGCGAAACGTTACGAAATGACGCTTAAAATATGTACAAATGTTGTGCGCACAGACATATGTTGAACAGTTGCATATGTTTCATGCAACCAGTTATTTACAGCTGCTTAACGATGCCAACAGAAACATGGGTATTACCAACGCCAGAAGCGGTAACCTGATATGTAGCACTTGTGCTTGCGAGCATGGTAGCCCTGGGCAGTGCTACGTAGACCAACTACAGTGGTTGGTGCTTAAGTATACAACTGACGTTAATAGACATGACGCCTACCTCATAGGAGCACATATGTAATATGTATAAAATAAGATAGCCAGCACTGCAGCCACAATTGACGTTTCAACAACATTACGCCTGCATAGGATCTTTTTCCAAAGCAGTTCCAAGACCTGGCGTGGCTCTGTGGTAGAATACATGATTGCCACGCAGATTGCTTGGGTTCGATTCCTGCTGGAACCCTGATATTTATTATTTGCACTCGTCGGATCAACGCTGCCGACGCCAGTTTTTCTTAACGCTCTCGCATTTAAATTACTAATGTTTGTCCTCGCCGTTCCTGGGTAGATATAAATTGTCAAACAAGTGTGGCGCATACCCGCATACCGCGTCCCGTGGTATACGGGTATGTGCCACACGTGTCTGCAGGAAAAGTGTTGACGACGTACGCGACAGGATTTTCACGTTATTCATGTCATGACCAGCCAGACATCCTCGTCAATACATCTTACGCTCCCTTACAAATCTTGGTCTACCCCAAGTTAAGGAAGCGATCACGAGAGCACCCAGACGTAGGAGGCAAGATAGATAGATAGATAGATAGATAGATAGATAGATAGATAGATAGATAGATAGATAGATAGATAGATAGAAACGCAAAAGTTCTTGAGTACGCGAAGAAGTGCTTGGTATTTAAAAAATGTGAGGAAACTTCGTAAATTCTAAAGTGTGTTCGGCGACCGCTTGTGCCAATTGCGACGGGCTAGGTCACAATGGAACGCGATGCGCGCGTCTCCATTCTTGCACGATTGGACACGCTGGGCACAGCGACGCTACCCAAGCAAAGCACTGGCGCTGTAGAGTCCGACGCGAGGCACGACCGAGGCGACTGGCGTGCGTCGGCTCAACCAAGCGGCCACCTGGCACTGTGCCAGGGCACGGACGGAGAGACGGACGGACGGACGTGAGCATGAGACATTGAAGGTTCTCGCCTTAATAACGAGTGTTGTGGTGTGTGCGAGAGGCTTTCTGTTGCGATATAGCCAATCTTCCGCCGCTACCTCGTTTAAGGAAAACTAGATGGCACCACCACCATACAGTGGCCATCTGCATGCCATGACCTTTGGCAGCGCTGCTCACTACACACGATTTTCCGCAGCTGGTTTATTTAATCAAAACTAGATGGCGCCACCAGTGCACCATGGCCATCTCCTACTGTGGCATTTGCCAGCGCTGCTCAGTATGTCTCCATCCGCATCGCGTCGTCTGCTCAGCGTCCCCATACCGTCTGCACGCACGCGAGTAAAAGCGAGCAGATGGCAGCGCCGGAAAATTCAACATGGTGGCACCTGTCAATGCAGTTTCCTTCCGCCTCGAACTTATCACGTCGTTGTCATGCGCTGCGTGGCCCGTAAGTTCGCAACCTACGCATTTATTTGCTTTATATTTGGATCATGAAGCTTCCAGAGTAATGTATTCGTCGGTATTTTGCGGTGTTTCCGAGATTCATTCTCACATTCTCAGAGACCAGGCTTAGGCATGGCTAAATAAACACAGCTAACCTCAATAATAAAGACAGAACATACCTGATGAGTCCCCAGCGTGAGATGACACGAAGCGATAGCCGATTTAATATATTTCTACTGTGGCCACCACGGCATGGAGACGGCCGTGGTAGCCACAGTAGGGGACGGCCATGGTGTGGAGGTGGCGCAATCTAGTTTTAGTGGCGAAGCACCTTAGGGTTGAGGCTTGCCCGTCCACGTCCGTGTCCGTCACGGGGAGATTCGTGGATGCGAGACACTGAAAAAAAATGTTTAACGATAGACCACAATCATAATTGTGACAGAACAATATAAAACACCTAGAAGCACAAACTCTTGCTACTAGTTGGCTACTTCAACGCACACATTATGGACCTTAGGAGCTAGCTTCGCCCACTCGTCATCATCCGCTCACAGGGAGGCCTCTTCATGCCGAACATACAGCCGCAGCTTCCCCGGTGCCTTTGCGCAACAGAGAAGATACCGGTGGGCTCAGAAGTGCAAATACACGTACAGCCACCGAACAATACGAGCACAGAAGCCACCACTGACCAGGAAACAGCCCTCAGACTGGTCAAAATAAGAAGCATCCCCTTGAACACAAAAAGACCTACGTGGAAGCAGCGTACATAGCCGCTGCTGCGGACACTGTTCGAGGCGTGATATCCCAACGCTTTTCGGGATGAAATGGAAGAAGAGCTTCCCAAGAACTGCAAGCGAGAAATTCGGAAGCGAGCATCCTGTTAGCAAGACGCATGAGCAAGTCCAAGTCTATCCTTACAACTTTTGCCCTGACCTAATGTTGCCAAATTATTTAAAACGAAACACCCGTGTCATATGTGTGCACAGTAACGGTGTGTTGAACAAAGGGTGGTTTAAATAAAACTAATCAGTCTTTGTGTGTTTGTGCTTTGGTTATTTCCAGAATTCCGGATCGCTTCTCTAGCCTCTTTACTCCAGTTGGCAGCTACACTCGGGGAAACGAAGGTGTCGCTATGGTCTGGCGCCTCACCACTAATGATGGGAAAATCAACAGCATCGTTCGCCATGTCAACGAGGCAGTCGGTCCTACATTTCCTTTGGCTGGACAAGCCGACGTAGGAAAAGGGGTGAGTGGCACCCACGCAGAGGAGCCTAAAGGAATAGCGCTTGTTGTATAAAAGAAGCTCACATCATCTTGTGCTGCAACTTTGTCACCAAGGGACATGTTACCAAAGCTACTATTTGGAAGTTGTGTTCTATACGATAACAGCAAAAAACATGGTTGCTTGCCATGCCTGTTTGAATTTCTCATTTTGTTTTGAGCCGTCATTATTTCGGTGTAAATCACTTATTGTGTACGTTTTACAAACTCTTACTACGATTCTGTTTTCTCATCTCCATATCGCGTTCTTCTTTTCAGGCAACATGTTTTATGGCTGCTCACGCTGAGCAGGAGCGACAACATAGCGAGTCACAAGTCTGATTCCTCCAGCCTTCACGACTTTTTGATTCATAATCATAAGGAATATATATGGAAATATGATGCCGATATTTGCAGTTTGTTTTGCACGGCATGACACTATGCCCATCACAGTCACACATTTTGGTTGACTATACTCATACAAGCATGTAAATGAGGAATAGCTCAACTGCTTCATCGGAAATCAAAGACCATCTTTTCGCTTTTTCTATATTACTCTGCTGTAAATGGTCGTTGTTTTCACGAGTTTTATTAAAATAATGCTTGAACTGAATTATACTTTTTGGCAGTCGCTGGGCACAACGGCAAGTATTATTTCAGTTGCTTAAAATGAATACTTAACCATTTCCAACAACGCTAGTAGTAGTAGCTTAAAATAGCTGCAGAGTCAGTTGACGCATCGATGGGTGGCAATTTACCAACGTAGGAGTACCACCGGCAAGAGCCGTCTGACTGCCTCAGAAGTGGTAGTGTGATCCTTCTCAATAGAGTCCTTGAACTCTTCCTAAGAGGGTCCGGGGACACTCCTAGAGCGCACCGACTCTTATCCCACCAAGAGAGTTGCCCTGCCTCTTTAATAAGAACCGTATACGTGGCAAGTCAGAACTCTCCGAAAATAGTCACACATACTCTTTTTTTTTTCTTATAGTGCAGCCAATGGTGGCCTCTACTGGCCCTTATACTATAAGTACCGCGTATTATCATGCAAACACATTTCTGTCCCCCCCAGGTTCATGGTTAAAACGAGGCAAGCGTATGTAAGCTCCAAAGCAAAACCCTTTTTTTTTACTATTGATTAATTATTTCACTTATTTAACATTTATTTATTCATTTAAATTACCCAATTGGCCCCACAGGACCACTGAGTAGCCGGGGTTACAGAAAAATGACAATGACTAAACATAAAATGAACTACGTCGACGGCGAAAAAAAAATCTACATTGAATATCTTCGGAGAGTAAACGAAACAGCGAACATACAAAGCTACCTCTCCCGCTATCTCTCTTTTGAGGTACATTATGCCACTCCTGGGAAAATGCGCCACCTTAATGCCACTGATTCATTTGGTAAAGCGACGCTGCTACCCTGGTGCGAGAAGCTCAAGTCAACTTTAAGTGCCTTCGTTAAGTTCAGAGAAACTATTTGGCACAAGGGACACGAACGTCGCGTAAGCTCATTTAAATAAAAGGACTTTGACGCAGCATAGGCAGCGCTTTGAAATGTAGCGGAATAATTCCGCTGCCCGTTCTGCAGGTAGCCCCGAGGCTGGAGATTCTGTATACTCGCACCGCGGGAACGTGCCACACACACCACAAAAAATACAAGTTTGTAATGTATTTACGTGATAGCGTTAAAGAGCTCGTTTCGCAGAAATTCCGGCATCGGCGGCGATGTCGTTGGTTGTGAGCGAAAAATCATCATCTTGTCCGTGACCGAAAAATCGAGAAAGATGCATATAAAATAAATAATAAAAATTTCCGGGTACGAGTGAGGATCGAGCACAGGTCGTCTGCGTGGAAAGCAGGTGTTCTACCACACAGCCACGCTTCTGCTTGGAATTACTTTGAAAATAACTTCCTCTGCTTGGAAATGCAGTGAACATAACTTTCATGCTTTACAAACACCCGCGTCATGTATACAGGCGTCACAATACAACATGTAACATCTCTTTAATATTGCGTGGTACAAGCGTACATTGCCATCGGGCGTCAGAGCATGTGAATATCATAATGGCATCGTGGTTCAAAGCCAGCAACCCATTACAAAAGGCACACACGTTACTGCGCGTATTCCCTTAAGACCACGTAGTGGGTGCATAGCAAGTTCGAAAAGATTTCCCGCTCATTTTTTGCTGGTGGTTTAAACAATGCTACCCATTACATAGTATGCACTAAGTGGTTGAAGTACGCACTAGGGAAAGGATATCGCTATCGCATTCAACTCTTAAGGGCGAAGCTTAAGGGTCCCCAATTTTTTTTATTCTGTGAAGCACAGAGCCTTATAGCAGTGAATATTCGTCTGTCCGTAACTGTAATGTCACCGTTGCAAAACAGTAGGTTGTGTGTTTCAAGCAGTAAATATGTTGCAAGAAATTCATTCTGCGAAATTTAAAACTCCAGAGCACTAAAAGAGCTCAAGTTAGCTTTTGCAACCACGCGTTTTCTTACTTCCCGTCAATGCACAATACAAGACAGCTTGTTTATTCCACCTCCCATCAAAGAGCGGCCATCCGATGTTTCGATGCACTGCAAGCGGTACCATACAAAACAAAGTAACGAAAATACCACCAGGCCTGCGCGGAATGAGCAGCACAGTCACAGCGAAAGCTGGAAGAGCGGCATTTCTAAAGCATTTTATAAACGGCCCTTGGGGTAACTACTACAAGCACACTTATACCCACTACGCCATAAATCTTCATAATTTTTGTGTAGTGGGGAATCGTCCACTGTGCCATTATTCGTCATTCTTCTGGAAAGCGTGGTACCCGCTACGCACTTGTAGCGCATTATGCGCACTTTGTTGATGCTGTGGCTGACGGCGATGAAGAATTATGTCTCAGGAATTTTGTAATGGGTTGGAGCATTGAACGACCCACTCGTTACGCAAGTCGCATTGTGTGACAACTGGTTGATACTTTACTGTTCTAATACGCTTTACAACACACGTTAACGCGATTACTAACCCGAAATCAAGCCTGCATAGGGGTCAGTTTGCAACGCTGCTTGAAGCACCGGCGTAGCTCAGTGGTAGAGTGTCGGGCTCCCACGCAGAGGGTCCGGGTTCGATTCCCATTCTGTCATAGGTATTTTTTAGTTATTGAGTTTTTTTCTTATTTCGTGCGATAGTGGTTACGGACACCGGCGGCGGCGGCGGGCAACTACGGTGCAAAAACGGCCCGTGTTGCGATCTCATAACAGCTTTCGCTGTAAAAACATTTTCAAAACTACAGCACATAGCAGATTCTGTGGCTACACCGGGCCCAGCAGTGCAGCGGGTGTTTCGATTCAACATGCAATCCCAGAAGTTAATGGAGTCGCGAGGCGATGGCGCTTGCAACTTAGAGTAATTGAGAGGAGAAAACGGAAGATTGTCTCCGGCCACGTTCTCTCTCTTTCCCAATCACTCCCATTGTCTACTGAATAAGGGGCTGTTTTAAGGGAGTTGGCGCGCAAGATGCATCTCATTGTTACAGCAGCTCACTCTCACAAGTTTAGTTTCCGTTCCAAACTACGTCGTCGGCATTCACTGCATTGCCACCGTGAGAAGCAATAGAGAGATAACCCTGCCCGTGACATGTGAGGTATCCGCCGATAGCCTGCATGATGGAGCTGCTCATGAAGAACGCAAGAAAATGATGTGTAGTAAAACTGAATGATTTTCTGCTACCTTGACAAACAAATGGCGTTCCAATAATGTGATTGGTGAATTGAAGTTATCTTTTAAACATCAGTTATTAGCCTCGATATCTTACTAAAAAAAATTGGGATGATGATACACCCTGTGGGAACCGGTTTTATGCGAAGCAGTCGGCGTGTAATTGTCTGGGCTGCATTCTTAGAGTTTGAGCCAAGCGTTACGAGGTGGATCGAGGTGTTTTAGTAAGTTATGTGCACATCGTGGGCTTACCAGAAACGTCGACAACACTGACGTTTAAAGGCTGACTTATGGTATGGCCTAACATTAGGACTCACAATTAGAGCACATACATCAGTATTATCGAAACGAAGCGCACTTTACGGTGCGAAGATGCGCATGTCATACGTAAGTTTTGTTAGCGTATTCCTCCGAGGTTCAGCAACGCATGAATATAGCTTGCTGAATTGTAGGAATAAAATTGTAATCTTTATTGGACTGCTATAAAAGCGGAGCAAACATTGCGACCCCAAGTGACGTTTAAACGACATGAGGCCCTTATGTTAGGAGTACATATATAATATTTATATCTTTATTATAAAATTATATAGCCAGTACTGTAACCACTATTGACGTAGCACTGACATTACGCCTGAATAGGTTTTTTTCTAAGGCAGTTTCAGGACCTGGCTTGCCTGGGTGGTAGAATACTTGACTGTCACGCAAAACTCTTGAGTTTCATTCCTACTGGGATGCTGACTTTTATTGTCTGCATTCGTCGGATCAATGCTGCCGGTGTCGGTTTTTCTTAACGCTTTCCTATTTATATTACCACTGTCTGTTCTCGCCGTTTCCGGGTAGATATAAACTGTCAATTACATGTGGTACATACCTGCACACCGCGGATCGTGGGTGGGGGGGTATGTGCCGCACGTGTCTGGAAAAAGATTTTACGACGCAGGCGACAAGATTTACACGCCATTCTTGTCATTACGAGACATTCATGTTCGTCAAACCTTCCTACCCTCCCGTACCAATTTTAATGATGATGATATATGGCGTGTTATGGCGCAAGGGCCATTCGATGGCCAAGGAGCGCCAGGGCGTGATAACTCCCATACCGAATTTGCTCTACACCATGTTAGGAGGCGATCACGAGGGCACCTAGGTGCAGGCAGCTAGATAGGTAAATACACACAAGTAGACAAAAACGCTCAAAGAGCCTTTGGTTCGCTAAGAAATGCGTCGCATTTAAAAAAATCATGATTATTGTGACAACGCTAAACTTAAAAAAAATTACACCATCTCCCGCTAAAGGGAACTTGTATGGAATTTTTTTAGTCTACCTGCTTCAAGCACATACCTTCCAGACGCGAAGGTGGACAATCCGGTACCATGCGTTGCCAGCTTAAACGAAATTTTTTTCACAGGTTTGACGAAGCAAAATGTGCTACAAATTTATTTGATCAAGATGAGTCAAAACAGACATGCCGGATGTCAAAACCTAAACAAGAATACCTAAATGAACCACAAGAAGACACACGCGAATTCTATACCCAAGTAGAGAACAAATTTCTTACTTTTTTCAGCTCTGTCTCTTTGAGAACTCAATATACTGATAAGTTTAGAAACGGGCGCTTGCTGTAACATTTCTTTTCCTATTTAGAATTTGTCTAGGAGGCGCCCTGTACTTGTGATGCCTTTCCACTAATATTTGAACTTCCCAAGAGAACGTCAACGTGACTCAAATGTTAATATATGTTTTGTAAAAAAATTTTCTTTCGAACGATCCCGCAGTTTCAATTGTTTGTGGTTCACAACGTCACGAGTGTGCGTCCTTCCCACGGTATACGCTTTTTCGTGACAAGGCCTTCGTTTCCTTGCTACTTTACAACAGCGCCTTTACTGAGAGCAGAAACACTGCTTGTTGGCAAATGTGCTCATTATAACTTTTTATTCAAGATAGGTTGTGTTATGTAGAGGTTGCTGGAATTAAATGATCTCGGGCAAGGGGCACACGCTTACGGTGCTTCCACGACGCGCCATAATGCTTGGTTTTCGCATCAAGTCGGAAATAGTCATTAGTGCACCTAAGCTTCAATATTAACAATTAACAGCCACCTTGCTTCCGAGGACACATGGAGAGGAGAACGAGCGCAAAGAATTCGACCGTCCCCAGCGTAGTAGATATATCATGCACCAATGCACCAGCAAACACAGCTACCTATCTTCTATTGTGTTGCCATTTTTTGTCCCGTGCTCTACGCGCTCGATGAGAACCGAAATCCTTCCGCTACAAGGAAAACCATTCCTCTCTCTGTCGTCCTGTATAAGGTGACAGCGCGCATGTGAGTTTCGTTCTGTTGTCTTCCGTCCGGAGCTCCTTGTAACATCGTTGCGTACGGTACGTAACCATCATTAGTCTACGGTGGCCACGTCAGTGGTGGTAAGGAGGAGTCCTTCGCCATCGAAGAGACAGATAAAATAGCAGGAAACAACTGAAGAGAATGGGAGCGCGCACGGAATCACTGTGTAACCCGAAGAATTGCACCTACAGGCGCAGCTGTGGTCGATAAACATAGAGGGAGCAAAAGGAACAAATGGCGACAGCGACACTGCAGACGCTGTGGGAACATGGCGATGCGTGCACCGAAAAGAAGGGAGCTCGAAAGAAGAGGAAGCAAGGCAGCCGCGCACAAAGACGATGAAATGGGTTGAGGAAGGAGATGAGGCCGGCTGGGCTTCAGCAGCGGCGGCATCCGAGTGTGCTATCGGCAGCGTACGCAACGGTCCATAACAGAAAGACCGAGCTGACACTGACGATACAGCTCCCCTCCAGGTCAAGCGGCGGCAAAGCGAGCGCTAATAGCGATCGATTCGCGCGACCATCGATCTCGGCGTTAAAACAGGCGGACGAGAGAGAAGGAAAAAGGAAACGGGTGTTCCAAGCAAACTGGGCGGGAATCCGAAGCACGCGCTTTCATTCGGAGCCTCTGCCACCCGCATATATAAGATGTTGGTCTTCGCGCCCATTTGTGTATTTCTACAAACTCAAGCCAAGCCATCGTCCTCAGCAAGCTTAGCTCCGCACCCCGCCCCCTTCTACCGTCCATTCCGTGTTGTCAGCCCTCTTCTCATTTATCTTAGATGGTCCAGTTTGTTTCTAGGTTCCTTGTTAATGTTCTTTATTTCCTCCTGTTGCCACTCAGAGACATATATCTTGCCTACGTGTGAGATATCTTTTGCTTGACTTTATCCTTGTTACCAGTTCTGCGGTTGCCCTTCAAAGCCGCTTTCGCTTCCGAGACACGTCGCCCGGTTGATGCTTCTCGTGTCCGAGAATGTGACATGTCCAGAGACGGGGAACAGCCTGGGACCCTCCCGACGAAAATGTTCCGCGCCAAAGGTGCACTCAGGCAGCGGAGTAGAACAAGAACGTCGGTGTGAATATGGTTCATACGTGCTAATGTGAGTCTGAAAGGAAAGGAGCGAAAATAGCGGTAGCCAACCTTTACAACGCGACCAAGTGCGTTCCATGCTAATGGCAAAAGTTCTGTGTAGGTTTAGTGGGGAATTAGTACATTCTCTGTGAATACAAGCCCACGTTTCATTTGCACTTAACAGAGAAAGCAAATATTAAATGTTCAATAAGCGGCACGACGCATCATCTCTCTGGGAAAACGTAGTACTACAAGAAAAAGAAACGACCACCAGTTAGTGCTTCGAAATTAAATTTCGTGTGAATATTTTCTTTCAATAAATTATAATGAATGGTGAGACACATTATTATTATTTGATGCGGCAGATTATCAACTTTGACGTTTAGCTGTGTTAGCTGTGAATAGAGTTATGCCGTAGGACTCTAATATGGAGTGGATGACCTCGCAATATGTGCCGGCGATAAGTTAAACTGAGAGTTACCCATCTGCGAAAACACACCCGTGCCATTCTTTGTGTTCAGAGATGACAACATACCATGAACAGGTACATTCGTCTACCCTGCAGCTCCTTATTACAAACTTTGGTATCCCCAAATGTTGCTCACGTTCAGTGTTCTAATAAAAATAACCCGTTCTTCTACTTTTTCTCTTGGACTGGTCAGAAGAAGAGCTATGATTACTTATTATTACTATGCTATTCTTTGGTTTCTTCTATAGAGTTGAACAACTTCGCCTCACAGAGAACCACTAGGCCTCAGAGAACGCCTATGTTTTATGGAAACTGAGCACTGCTCATTTATTCATCTATCTTGTCATTCCTGATCTCATTCAAGAGGCGAAGCTCACCATTCTCGCCAAGAGTGGTCACCAACCTGGTTCGTCGCTACAGATCTGTCAACATGGCCCAAGTGAGGGACCTTTACCAGGTTAGGGGAGAGAATACTTGGCCATCATGCTACCCACCCCAGCATTCCAAAACCGATACAATCAGTTTCAAGACATGTCACTAACCTACTTCGACGGCCGCTGAAGCTTTTCAACCGAACTCCAATATCGCAGAAGAAGAACAACTGCAGAAGAGCATGTGTATTTTTGAATAAAAAGTTATTATGCCTAAGGGCAGACTTTCGAAAATAAAGAAGAGCAACTTCGACAATGATCCAAATTAATCGACTCCAGCGCAGCAGCAATACCACATTTTTTATCGACCCTGCGGCGTGAAGCATACGAACGACGACTATTGATAATACGAGAACGCTTCCAAGTCAAATCAAATACTCCAAGGCGTTATGGTAACGAGCATACAGGCAACGCTCCTCGGTAAGCTCTTCACGGCAACAAAAAAATGTCAAGCCATTTCCTATGACATGCATAGCATGCCATAGGAAATGGCTGGCAGGCTGCGTCCGCAGAGCTGCTGTGGACGCCCAACTAAAACTGTCTATTGTGTAGCTTGGTTCTCTGTACGGTTACACTTCTCGAGGCGTGCGGCTCGTTCTTCCTCCGTCTCCTTGGCTCGCTGCCTCCTCTTGGTTTCGTTCCGACGACGAAGCCTGGCTTCTTTCAGTCTCTCCGACTCACTTTCCATATCTGCCAACGAATCCCGCCAAGCGGCCCCTTCTAAATATACGATCCAGCACCTCTGTTAAGTTTGAGCAGTGCGACTGAAGGAGCTTAGAGTAGAACACACACACACACGCTCGCGCACAAACACACACACACACACACACACACACACACACACACACACACACACACGCACGCACGCACGCACGGACGCACGGACGCACACAACGCTGACTTTCAACTGAAAAAAGCGGTAGCAACGCGCGCGATTTCCCTGGTTCCTACTCTGACATGATGCAAGATGACGCGGCGAGTGGTGCGGCCACCGGGCACAGTGAAGCGGGGAGAATACGGCCAATGTAGCTCTCGCTACAAAAGAACTCTGACGGGCAGGCCCCTGCAACACTCTCCGATGCTCGGAGCCCAATGAGCGACGAAGCGCTGCTTAGCTGGGATGCCCCACGACCAACTTCAAATGGTCAGACCATGTTCTGACGTAGAGTCCCATGACAATCTTTTCACTGTCATTACTTTCAGGGCAGGTTATGTACATCCGTAGTATAACAGAAAATAGTGGACATAAGCAAGTCACTTGACGCGAAGAATAGATAATCGATGACCAATTAGGGCCACGGAATCAATACATACTAAAATACTGGGCGTGCAAACACGGAAACTTAAGACATGACGAACGCCGACTTCTGTCTTGTGTACGTGTTTGCATGCCCACTCCTTGAGAAGAAATAATAACCAACTAATAATAATAATATTTGATGGGGTTTACCGTATAGCTCAGCTTTTTGTAACTAGCTTAACTATTTGTTATTCTAAGCAATGTGTACCTAGTGATGGCACACGTAGACGAAGCTAGATGGGCTGATGAGATTATAAGAAAGTTTCAGGCTTGGAATGGAATCAATTAGCTCAAAATATATATAGTTAGAGATTTTTAGGGGAACCCTTATTTCGGCACTTGGCATAAAATAATCTCACAAAGATGATAACCACGAGCCCGTCTTCAGAGTGAGACTGCATACAGGGTGTTTAAAAAATATGTGTCCGAAATCTTCAAAACTAAGCAAAATGCGATATTTCCTCGCAGCCGTCACAATTGCTTTTGCTGTAGCGGCAGGCATTTGAAAATGGTTAAAGAGACCTTCTGGGACTTTGGTTAAGAAATGTAAATTAATTCGATTTTTAATTAGTGGCATTCGGCAGTTCTTTTAAATGGCAAAGTTGAAGTTTTTCAAGCGAAAAACCCATTGCAGCATTGATATTTCGAAAAAAGTGGACTCTAGCAATTATCAAGGCGTAATAAAATTCAATCAAATTCAACGGGGTCACCGAAGCACCGATGAGCGCAACAAGCAGACGACCAGAATGACATTGCAATTCAAGACAACAATTGCAAAGTTGTAGCTATTCCACGTACAATAACGTATGAGCGCCATGCGTGCTTTAACTGCAGCCGCAACCCGCGCACCCACGCAACGACGTCAGTTGATGGTTGATATAACGAGCATCACATATCTTGGACATCTCAGAAAATTATGGCAGTTGCACTCTTCGGCGTTTCCGTTTCACCGCCTTAATTTTGGTGAACTTCCTTTCAACGCAACCAATTGTAAAAACAGCTTTTATTGCGATAGCAATTATATGGACACTTTCGGCTGATTTTCGCCGTCGCCGTCTCTCGACGCCGTCATGTCTCGGATGTGTATATGTATGTGTATATATAAGAAATGCATAATGAAAAAGAAATCCGTAGCAAAAAAAACTCCAAACCACTTGACCGGGGATTCGAACCAGCGACCCCTCACTCCGCAGCCTGCTGCGCTAGCCAACACAGCCACACGCCATGCTCGTGCCAGCGATATAACAGCGAGGTATTCATATGCACCATTTGCCGCTCGTGGTACGCAGATCTCGGAACAACTTGAGCGTGTTTTCTATCACGCAATGCTTTTACAGTTTCTTTCAAATTGAAAACTGCCCTTGAGATGCGCACGAAAAAGTGGCTCCCTTCTGTACCACTCATGATGTAGAACGAAAAAAAAAAGAACACCGGGCACACTTGGCGTCAGACGCCACCGCGTGGCAGGAGACGCAGAGGGGTCATTCCACGTACCGCACTTTAAAAAAAAAAAGAACTATCAAACAGCGTCGAAAAGTCATATAATCATATAATCAATCCTTGGTCAATCTCCCTGAGTAGGTATGAGCCATGTCAGAGGCAACAACAACAGCGTTGGCTTCTGCATTGTGGGCACTCGCAGCGCGTTGTTCAAATACAAACACGTAACAACTGCGACAGTTGTTAGTTCGCGCTTGTCCTGTGTATACCTATGCGTCGTTTTCGAGCGTCGTTCTTTGTGCTGCGGTGGCGCGTTGCAAGTATCCAGCTTCTTGTCGTTCTTCGTGTGGCAAACTAATTTCTTGCTATCGCATTCATTGGTTCGCCCTAGTGGCGAACCTGTGACTTTTTTCAGAACCTTAAAGCTGCAATGGGTTCTTCGCATAAAGGACATAGATTTCCTCCCTGACATAACCGCCTAATTCTGTGAATTAAAACTTTAAATAATATATTTTCTGAAGTACTGTACCAAACGATATCTTTAGCCATCTTAGGATGCCCACGTCGATAGAAGAAGTAAAGCCATGTTCACACTGAAGGCGCATCAGTCATAAGTGTTGTATCGCGTAACTGTTGGCACGTCCGTTTGCGTAGCTAACGAACCACGTATGTTCACATTGAGCTCTTCAGTAAGATATGTTTTTTAACAGAGGCCAATCACCTCACTGAAAGCAACTGCGTTTCGTATTTTAATTGCGAAGCATTTCTTTGCGTACTGTAAGCACTTTTGCGTTTCTATCTACGTATCTATCTATCTGTCTATCTAGCCGCCTACGTCTGGGTGCTCTCGTTATCGCCTCTTCAACTTGGGGTATACCAAAATTTGTATAGGAGGGTAAGAGGTATTGACGAATAGGTCTGGCTGGTCATGACATGAATAACGTGAAAATCCTGTCGCATACGTCGTCAAACCCTTTCCCTGCAGACACGTGTGGCACATACCCGTAATCACGGGCCGCGGTATGCCGGTATGCGCCACAAGTGTTTGACAATTTATGCCTACCTAGGAAGGGCGAGGACAGTAGTCATTTAAAAGCGAGAGCGTTAAGCAAAACTGATGTCGGCAGCGTTCACCCGACGAATGCAAATAATAAATATCAGGATCCCAGCAGGAATCGAACCCAAGCAATCTGCGTGGAAATCATGTATTCTACCGTAGAGCCACGCCAGGTATCGGAACTGCTTTGGAAAAAGACCCTATGCAGGCTTAATGTTGGTGAAACGTCAATTGTGGTTCGATTGCTAGCTATCTAATTTTATAAACATTACATATGTTCTCCTATGAGGCAGACGGGATGTGTGGTTAAAGTCAGTTGTATTCTTAAGCGCCATCCACTGTAGTTGGTCCACGAAGCACTCTTGAGGGCTACCATTCTCGCAAGCACAAGTGCTACATATCAGATTACCGCTTCTGGTGTAGGAAATACGCAGGTTTCTCTTGGCATCGTTACGCAACTGTAAACAACTAGTTATATCAAACATATGTGATTGTTCAACATATGCCTGTGCGTAGAAAATTTGTAGGTATCTTTAACGTCATTTCGTAATGTTTCGCTGAATAAGAAAATTACAAACCCAGTCACATTGCCTCCGCATGCTTCGCATAACATCGATTCGCATGGTACTTGGGATCTGCCAAATTTTTTCAACATGTCGTCGGTTGGCAAGCGGCTGTTAGTGGAAGCCGAGGTTCTTCGCTTATCATCGTCTCTGCGCTTAACCGACGAAGACGGAGATGTCGTAGAACAACGTGGATGCGTGAAATATTAGGGAGTTTTAGTTTGGCGTTTTTACGCTCCGCCAGGGCTGGGCAGTATCGAAGATACATGTATCTTAGATACTATCTTAGATACACTTTGGGTATCTTGTATCTGCATCGCGATACGTCTCGCAAAACGAGTATCTGTATCTGTATTTCCGATACATTCAATAATGCATCGTGTATCTTAAGATACAAGATACTGCTATAGAAACGGCACCCTGCGAAACAACAAACGTCAGCTGAACTCTGCTTCTCAAGCTAATACTGCTGCCACTAAGCCACCTCAATAAAGCTAACGGCAGTGGTATTCATTTATCTTTTTGCCAGAGTGCTCCAGTCAGCATAGGAAATAAGGTCTATACGCGTCTCTACTGGTGGAGCAAAGTCACGTGATGGCGCTCGAGTCATCTCGACATAAACAAGTGCGCGAACGTCTACGTGCAGCCGAGCTCCTCTTTATCCAGTTTTTTTTTTTCTTTTTAGCTGTGTCGGTGCCATGAACCTTGTTTGTAGCCACGGTACTGTGCTGCGAAACACAATGCGTGCAGCGCCTTTCGCTCAAATTCAAATTCGGCTATAGTGTCGTGATCGAAGTTTGTCGTGCGTGGTGCTTCGTTGCGAAGTCTCAAAAATGCAAGAATGTGGTGCTTTGCGTCTCGCTGCTTTCACACAGAATTGACAGATCTCGTCGATGTAAGCTTGACTTGCACACCATGAGATTGACTTATATGCCAATTAGACTCTAACAACCGTCACTCCATCGGTGTCGATGCTATATGCAATAGAACAAGCATTTACGTAACCGATGATATTTTGGCGTACTGTATCTTTGTTCTTTGTGCTAAATTATGCAAGAAGTTTTTTTTAATGATAGGTTGATTGTTGCTGTCCTCCGTTTACATCCCACACATTACCTAGGCTTCCGTGTATTTTTGTCCCCGTTTGTTAACTGCAATAAATCTTTTGTAACCTCCTCCTCTATTCCTTGCCTTATTTACTCTTATTTTTAATTTTGTACGTCATTTTTACTATTTACATATCTACATTCCATGTAGATATGTAGATATGTATTTTAGGGAAAAGGTAAAATAATCTGAGAGTGCCTAGCGCTTGCAGGAACAAAAATTCTGCTTACGGTTTCATAAAACAGCGAAATTGAGTTTACATTATAGCAATGGAAATTCTAACAAAAAGTCTTAAAGACGATAGGAAGGGTATTTGAGAAACATAATACCAAGTACTACGGTTTTCTCATCAGCATCCTCACGAGCCCTTTAGTGCTATTTTCCGTGGACATTGAATTTTCTATTGTCTAATTGTAAGACCTAAGTTGACGATATATCATGCTCCATTTTCATAGCTTTTAGGGATGCCGCCTGTATCGTGTTTGTAAAGGATGTCACGTAACTGGAACTAAATATATACAAAGAAGTGCTTAACCGCAACTGAATAAAACCAACGATGGGGTTTACTGCCATGTGGCTCTCATTATGGTATTTTTATATCGCGCTTAATTTCCTAACTAGCATGAGAGATGTAACATTTTTGCTGCTCAGTTTGGGGCCAACTGTGCTTCTTTGCGTTTTAGAGGGCATTCTAAAACGACAGGTCTGACTTTTTGTAGAAAGGTACACGCTACGTAGTGATTTTTCCGGCGTTTAAAGAAAGCCGGAGAAATATGACCAGGTTACTGCGCTCGTACGCTATTGTGCTGCAGCGCTCTCAGACGTGCTTCGAGCAAAACAATTTGCAAGCGGACCGCGGCGCAATGAGCGGCCGTGGCATCGGCTCCACAGCGCGTCAGCACTTCTGACCGCCACACACGGCAAAGAAACACCATCGTCCCTGACAAGGGACAGGCTGACGGTCCGCGCGCCGGTTGTTTCATTCGATGCGCGTTTAAGAGCGCTGCAGTACGATAGCGCATGAGCGCAGTCACGTGGTTTTATTTCATATTTCGCGTGCTTTCTTTAAAAACCAAAAAACGTTCACCATGCAGCATGCACGCAGCCAAAATGCAATTGCTTCCATCGTTTTTAAATGCGCACTCTGCCCTAAAGTGAATAATAAAAATGTTGCATAACTGACCATAGTTAATCAACCAACTGAGCGCCATATAAAAATACCGTAATGAGCCGCACATGACGGTAAACGATATGCCATTGGTTTCATTCAGTCATGGTTAAACGCTTGTTTTTTTTATATATATATTTTGTTCTGCCTACGTGAAACACCCCGTATCATAGGCGTGCGCAGGGTTCCCCTTCAAGGGGGGCGAAGGTTCCTTGCAGCGCCCCCCTCCCTATTATGTCAATGCATACAGCTGACTTTGCGCCCCCCCTTTTAGGGGACTGGGGGGGCGGCCGCCCGCCCTTCTGCCCCCCCTCGTGCGCACGCCTATGCCCCGTATACTTATTCCCTTAGTAATTTTTTATTGCGGATCTTCCTTGCTATTTCGCTTCGCTTTCCTTTTTTAGGTCCCTGTAAAATCCCATTTTTGTGTTACAAATATATATAGGTAAGCAGGCGAGAAGTTGCAATACTGTGAATAGCAGTGATATCCTGCGACGCTTTTTGCCACGTACAATATATCCTGGAAGCTTCTGGGCGGCAGAAGTTCTCTGGGAGAGGAAATGGTAAAAGATTGGACGTTAGTGAATATGTTGCTAACGAACACTTTACGAAAGTTGATAGGTAGAATATGAAAAATCACTGCAGTTTTATGTCCTCAGTGAACTGTGAGCGCCGACTGCGTAGTTATCGTCTTCCCATGATGCTTCACAAAAAGGTTGCTACCATCACAGTTGCTGTTCTACTCCTGTAGGGTGATGCGTTACTACGAAAACGGTGATACACTAACGGACAAGGTAAGACTCTGCACATTCATTTGTGCCATCTTGCGGAGGCATCTTATTGAAGCTCTTGCAATTAGATGGCAACCCGCTAGCCGGTCGCTAAGTAGAGAAGCGACACCGAGCAAATACAAGTGTCAATGTGAAGTAAACAAATGCCAATAATTTGTTTCAGAATGAAACTAATATACATTAAGCAAGAAAAACGTAACTTTCAAAGAGATATTTCAATAAAATAAACAAAGTTGGTCGCAGCTAAGACGTTTTGAAGCAAACACTTCTGTACATAGGTATTTGAGGCGTGATTATATAAATCTATAATAGCAAATTTCCAGATGTATCGAAATATCTTAAGATACAATTGAGAAGTATCGTATCGGATACATTCATTACGGAAGTATCTTGTATCTGTATCTCCGATGCTTCTTGCCCGAGTATCTTGTATCGTATCGCGATACAATTTCAAAGTATCTGCCCAGCCCTGCGCTCCGCTCAGCAGCTAAGCGGAGCGGGAACGCGAGTGCGCATGCGCCTTCCGCTACGGCCGTAAGCGGGTTAGCGGAGCGAGGCCCACGCTCCGCTTACGGGCTGCCTAAGCGGAGCGCGGAGCGTCGCTGCCGTTTTCGAAAGCGGAAGGGGGACGAAGCGCGCGCACTCTCCCGTGCGTGCAGCGACATGGCGTGCGTGCAGCGGCAAGTCAGTGCTTGCTTCTCTGTAACGAAAATATACACCGCCAACATATTTAAAGCGCACTTCTAAATACGTCGTGAACAAATAAATTCATATGTTCTCATTTCGGTTTGTAAATGCGACTAAATCATTTTCTCTTTTTCTTTAGCGACGCTGAACATCACCAGAGGGCGCCGTAACTGCTAAGGATCCGCTACGCTAGTCCCGCTGCCGACAACGCACAACGAAAACGAGAAAATCATCCGCCGCTTTGCTGCGGCTTAGCGGGCCTACTCGGAGCGGAGCGGGCCGTAAAAACGCCAAACTAAAGCTCTCTGTTCTTTAGTATTTTAGTTGATGGTGATTTCCACAATTGTTTTGCAATGCTGTGGGCTGGGAAAACGCCTACACGGTCTCCTTATGCTTTCACGTGAAATCATCGTTCTAGGACCGGCGCTTCACGCTGCGTCGGCGTAGCACATCGGCTGCAAGGATGCGCTGCAAGTAAACTGGAAGCGTACTGCCTTCAGTATGAATTACTTGCGAAAACCTGCAAGGCAGCTTTCTTGCACTACGAAAATTCATGGTCTACCGCGGTGCGTTGCGTCCTCGCTACAATTGTTGCAGTGTAGTGTTTCGCGTGTTTCGCCATGGCTGGGCTAGAAGGGAGTGGCGTCGTACGCTCTCGTGGATATGCGTCCCGTCTGCCCCTCTAGTCCAGCCGAGGTGTCACTAGGGCGGCCAGTCTGTCTTCTACAAACTCCTGTTCTGCCTACTTGAAACAACTTGGAACATCGCTATACGATTGGAAAAAAAAATAGATTCAAAATTGAGCTAAAACTAATAACTGGGCTGCAAAGGGATCCAACTACGCTATACCGGCGTCTGCAGATACCGCGAAGAGCGGAAAGTGAAAACCGAAACTGCTTTGCCCATTGGTCGTAATGTAAGGGTCGCAACTGGAATTGTAGTAAAATTCGCGGGACCGCCAATATTTGCGCCCTTAACGTTACGTACTTTATGCTAAATACAACAAAGTCTGAACAAGCTCATTACGTTTGCGTTTACGCTTACGATCCCTACCGATGATCCGCACGTAGCGCACGTAGTCTGAACTCGGCTTAAATGTGAAGACACCGAACAAATATCGCATCGCCCTGATGTTTGACGATTTCGGACACATTTCTTGAAACACCTCGTATTCATATCTATCTGGCAACAGTTTAGGACTAAGATATATTTATATATATGTTCAGCTCAGATCTCTGCAGCGAAGAAACACCATAGATGGAGCACGGTCAACCGCATTCGCCAGTGAAGCCTAAAAATAGGTGTATATAGCACCTATTCCGTGCACAGAGAATGAGTGTATGTGACGACGCTGAAAAGAAAGTCACCTATGGTCGCATCATTGTATTACTTGGAGAAATATCGGGTTTAGCAAGATTAAAATGAATTTGATGACCCAGTTCAGTAGGGCGACATACCTAATTGACAAACGATGCTGTGTTTATTTAGGTTGATTTTGAAACTCTGTGGTTACAAATCAAAAAGCGCCGCTATTACATTCACCAATATAAGGCCTTTTCATATTCTCCTTTCTTTTTCGTCATGCGGGTGGACCAATTCGCGCGGCAACAAATCCACCGAAGTAGCCATAATGTGCGTTTCTTCTGCCAATCGCATGAAGTTCCATGTTTCATTTATCGCCCAGCAGACTTAGGCTACAATGCTGCGTAGCTACAACCTCTTCTTTGTTTGGAATGCATAAGCTGTCTCCCCTTGCTTTCCTCACTATGATTCTCGCCGGTGGCGGTACAGCATCCAGCTAGTCAGTAAGCTTTGACTTTGGAAACCATTCTCACGTCTTCCAGTGAATACTATAGAAAACATTTCCCTTACTTCCAGGATGTTTGCACTGACAATAAGATGTCTTCTGTGCCGTGTCCTCCTCTCGCCCAATGTTGACACAGCCAGGTAAAAAAGAAAACGTGAGGAATGTGAGGTGCCGAAGCTTACTTTCGCAAAGTTTAGAGTCCCATCGAACTGAGCGCCCCAAGGCGCCAAATCGACATTCTCAGTTGCATGTCTGCGCAGGAATTCAAGACTGCGCCCGTACCCAAAGTTTGCATTCTCTTTGGACTCCTCTGTTACTTTGATTTTCTCTACAAAGCGTACAATGGCTGCTTCATCGCGCTATCCGGTATTTGCAGCTTCGCGCTTCCTCGATTCACTTTGAGTGCTGTGGACCGCGTATGTAAACATTTTTGCACATCGCAACTCTGGCGAAAAGGACAGGCGACGAATTCTGCAGGCAGAAGTTTCAATGACCTTCCTTACACTCCAAGGTGCGGAGGAAGTACCGAAATGAAATGCGTAAACTTGGCGCTAAGCCTAGCTTACGCCAAGCTTACGCGAAAGCTTACTGGTTTTTTGGCTGAACAGTCACTGTCAGCAGACCTCTGTAGCTAGTTTCATTTGACATTACCATACCATAATCCTGGAGCAGCGGCCTTTGAATTTTCTTTGACATTTGCGTTTTCTTATTGCTAACAATAACTTCAACAAGACGGATCTGTTATTTCTGCACCATAAAGGGACGTTACAAATGACCTAACCCCCACACCTTGCCGTGTGCTTAATTACGCGGTAGTAGTAAGAAACTTAGTGATACGAACGAATGTAAACTGACAATCCTTACAATGGCGTCATATTCCATGTTTTAATAATCTTTCGGTATTATCGTTGCGCATATTTCTGGTTTGTAATGTTCGATATATTGACCCTAGACATCTAAAATATCTATTGCAAATAGCAACATTCTTTAGCTTCCATTTATTAGAAGGCGAATTTGATTGGCAACGCTGTAATGAGATTTGCAGGAAAAGATTTTGATCATTCTGAAAGCCGCCTCTCTTCAAGCATCAATACTAGTGAACATGAAAATTTACCCAATACCGGAGTACTAGAAAAAATGGCCATTTCAAGTATATTTTGCGTGCCGCTCAATGTGAATAAATTGCTGACAGCCCTTCTCGTCGCTGTTGTAGAACGTCCCGGGTCTATAATTGCGTTTTATTTTTTTCACTTCCTTCGTAATTTTGAATGTTGTTACCATGCTATGCCATCTAAGGGTCTCTACATCGGCCAGAATATGCTTCCATGCTCACTGAAAAACTCAACATGTTCCTCCCATCTGACTCTGATTTGATACAACCGCTATATCGAGCAAATGTTGTTTCGCACATCAGCAAACAAGCAAACAGTCAAATAACCCTGCCGGCCGCCTCCGATATAAAGAAATATAACGTATTTGTGATTTGTGGAGGAAGTTCCAGGCATGGCGGGTGGCCGAAGCGTGAGTCGGCCAGGGGTCCTGGGGCGTGTGGCTTAAATTTTGCGTGATGCTGGAGTCGGCACATTTTTAAAGCAATTCCAAACGGCAACGCCGCCACCGTCGCTCACTCAGCGTCCGCTCCAGCGAACGCGCTATGCTCGACGAAGCGTGACGCAATAGTCGACGTCACCTCTGCCGGCTGCAATCTTTGTTTGGGATTCGTCCCTATACTGGGACTCGCTTTGCATTCGCACACATTGCAGTCCCTGACTGTGCAAAAGGGCTTCGCTTGCCGAAGCCGCTGGTGCGGAACAGGGTGTAGAAGGATTGTTTATAAGAATGCTGAAAAAGAGTGTGCTACCAAGCCATTGCTTTTTGGGATACGCAGTGCTACCATTGCGAGAAACGTGCAGTCTTAGTGTTTTAACACCACAGAGGGTAGATTTATCGCTGGTCCGTTTTTTTTTTTGCTGCTAGGAATGTTCTAGGAGTTTCTTAAACTGGGTTCGTTCATATTAGCTGAATATACAGTATTCATCAATTGAAGCGCGGCGTTGTTTTTAGGGGCGAAGCTCCTAAGGGTGTGGGTCTGTCTCTCCTCTGTAGTTGTAGTCTAATTCACATTGCCCGGCACAAAAAGCAGCATGCGGCTTTAGTTACGTTAGATATATGTAAAGCATATGATAGTGTAGAGCATTCTGTCTTAATTAATCAGTTATGGAGCCATGGGTTCCCGCCTTATATGGTAGCATGGGTGACAGAATTTTTAAGTGAAAGGGAATTCTATTGTTTTCAAGACGGATTATCTTCTTGCAAACACAAACAAACCCGTGGTGTACCTCAGGGGTCAGTACTTTCCCCCCATATTGTTTAACATCTTGCTAAGTAATATTCCCCATTCAGCCAGATGTGAAAACTTATGTTTATGCCGACGACATTGCTTTCTTTGCTATGGCCAATGACATTCATTGCCTTTACGATATCTTGCAAACATACTTAAACAAACTCGAAAATTGGCTTAGATGGTCCGCAGTTGAACCTGAATACTGATAAGAGTGCTATTCTAGTTTTTCCAGTTCAAGGACCCTGTGCACATATCTATCAATTATAAGCTCCAAGATATCCCGCAAGTAGAATCTTTAAAATACCTTGGAGTTATTTATAATGAACATCTCAATTGGCGCCCTCACATTGAACACGTCGCGACAAAAGGAGCACGCGCAATGGGTGTTTTGGGCAGATTGAGCAGCCGTAGATCTGGGAATGAGAAGGAAGACCCTTTTGATGATATATAAAATGTATGTCCGACCTGTGGTAGAGTTCGGCTGCGTTCTTTTTTCTGGTGCGCCAGCCTAAAAGCTTCGGCCGCTAGTTCTGTTGGAGAGGGAGGCTTTACGGCTATGCTTAGGACTTCCAAAGTATGCTGCAAATGCAGTGTTATACCTAGAAGCGCGAATTCCACCCCTATTACGCCGCTTTTACATTCTTACGGTGCAGACTTTTTTAAGATTATACGAAGCACCCGCTAACCGCGATAAAATAATTTTTATCTCTAATCCTGATTTATTTTTCTCCGTGCATTGGCCCAGATTTCACAAACCGCAAATAATATTTGTTCAATCATTACTTGATCCACTAAATGTACAAATTCGTGATTTGATTCCTATAACTACGCAACATGATACCGCAGAAATTGTTTACCATGACATCTTTCCAAATCACGCCAAACTATTATTGGAAGGTTTCCAGAATTTTAAATGGGCTATTGCAGGAGCATCTGAGTACTCTACCAACGAAGGTCGTTATTGCAACAGACGCATGGCAATCGGATGAAAAATCTGGCGTCGGAATATTTTGCCCTGAACTTGACTGGTCATTTTCTCTACGATTACCCGATTTTCTTCCTATCTTTTTTGCGGGATTTATGGCAATAGTTCTAGCTTTGCGTAAGTTAAGTACTTCGATTCCAGTAGCAGCAATTATAACTTGACTCCTTATCTGTGTGCTCTTCTCTTTCAACATCGGGTGGGACGCCTTTACTGAGACTCTTTAAATCTTTAGTTCCCTGTCATCTCCGATGCATTCATTTAATATGGGCACCGGGACACAAAGGCTTGTGGGTAAATGAAATGGCGGATTCTCTTGCCAAAGCGTCGCTTTCCGCGCCGATCATTCCTGTTTTACCACTTACAGCACACATCACGGAGGCACGATTTCGGACACTTACGATTAGGCAAAGTTCATCAGACCCTGCACTGACATCTTCTCCTGAGTACAAACACCTGTTATTTCCCTGGCGCAGCGACCAGTCTAAATCAAGGATGATGGAGGTTGCCATCACAAAATTTCGTTGCCGAGTTATCCCCCTCAATTTTTACCTCCATAGAGCAAGTCTAGCCAATTCCCCTAGGTGCCTTGTCTGTAATGAGGAGGAAACGATTGGTCATTTTTTATTATCTTGTCGCCGATTTAATACATTCAGAAAAAGCATACTAGTACCACCTCTTCGAAAACTGGGCCTGCAGTTATCGGAACCTGTTCTTCTTTCTTTTGGAGCCACTACTCTGGGGTACAGTCACAGGGAGGTTTTAATTGCCGTTCAGGAATACATCACTGCGACTAAACGATTCTCTTGCTAAATTTTGCGTGCATTAGATATTTCATTACCGGCAATTGGCACTTTAATCAATAACTAACTAACTAGCGCACCTACGGAATAACACAATACAGTAAGTATCGGGAAAATTCACCTTCTACTTGGCCAATCCCCTCCATGGGTATGAGCCATATCTGGAGGAAAACAACGACAACAACGACCATGAAGTATAAGCGCGTTCCAGACCACACATTCTCTTTCTGCCATGGATGAAAACGATCGAGCTTCGCCCACTCATCATCATTCACTTCGTGGATATGGCGTGATTTTTTTTAATATAATACTATAAAGACTGATGCGAGCAATTGTTCCTGATAACCACGTCATGTCGCTGTAAATCTGGCCGCAAAAGGTAATGCTGGCTCCAATGTAAATGTTGAGTCAAAATTACACCTGTTTCACGTTTCGAAATGTTAACAACGCATCGAAGGTTTAGAAGGGGGCGAGACAACAGAGGCAAACAGAGGGCTCGTCCCTTTCTGAACTTTCTATGCGCTGTTAACATTTCGACACGAATCCACACCAACTTGCCCAAGCGTCAACCATTTCAAGCGATATGACACAAACTGTAGACGTTGGAAACAAAAATATTTGCGTCACTCAGCCATAAATTTTCGCGTATCGATCCGTGAGCACGCAACTCACGCGTCTTGTATCAGCTTTGAACACTCCGTATATTTTGGTATCGTTCTATTTTCGCTCTTGCAAAGGGATCGGATGGTAATGGCTCAACAAGAAACCGAAATAATGGACGATTAGATAATGTGTAATAGTTGGTTCCGCATCATGCAATGTATGTATCACAGCATGTGCGTAGCAAAGCAGCTGTGAAAGCTGTGAACATCGAGTAATGGCTACTATGCTAATCAACGTTATCTTTATTCTACAGGCTGATATTGCTGTTTGGAAAGTGGGTGAGGATTCAGAGCCTGCTGTGATATGGGAGTGTGATTTAAAAAAAAACATGGGCAGATCTCTCTGTCAAAGGAATCCGTATCACATGAACGGGAAACGTGTCTTATCAGAGGTAGTTGAACTTTTATTGTGCATTGTTTCGCCACAAGGGCGAAGGAATGAATGCTACAGCAACAAATCGTAATGTCACGCGAAGAACGGCAAGCAGCTCGAAACTTGCTGCGCGGACCTCAAGCTGAAAGGACGCACGAAATGAACATACACAGGACGAGCGTGGACTAACAAATGTAACAGCTCGACACCTAAAGCGCGCTGCTGAAACATAAAAAAAGACGCACGAACCGAACGCACAAGTAAGCACAGGACAAGCGCGAACAACTGTCACAATTGTTACTTCGTGTGTGAGCAGCGCGCTCCTTTCGTAAACGCGGCCGCTTTGGCGAGCGAAGTGACCTTCGTGCACTCTTTAACCACTGTAACTTCAAAGCAAACTTGCGGTGGAAGCACAAGACGTACAAAGCACCCCAATGTCCCACTCACGAGATAAACGCGCGCGCACGACCCACCACGCCCAGTGGAGGCGCGCGCGCACCGCAACGAGAGGGGCGACGACCTTTAGAGCGCGCCCTCCGCGCCACTTTCGCGCCATCTCGCTAGTGATGACGAAAACGCGCTGAAGTTGACGAGCTCTGAGGACCGCCAAAGGTATATGGTTTAAATAAATAGCTCGCCGTTAACAAGGCATGGTACGTACGCTCCTGTGGCCGAGTGGTTTCGCGCCGCGCGCTGCGGAGCGAGAGGTCGTTGGCTCGACGCCGGGCGACGGAACTTTTTCTTGTAGTTTTTTCTTCGCAGTCTGGTAGTTTATATTTTACAACGTCATACCCGTGACGGAAGTACGTCAGTGGAGCTGTGGTGTAGCCACAGCTCCACTCCACTCCAGCTCCACCGTATTTTTTTAACACTTTCGTGTTAAAAAAATACGTGAATGTTTTAAAGAGATGTGCGTACCCTGTTATGGGAGAGCCAAAATCTTATAGCGGTGTTAGCGCAAGATTGAAAGCGATAAAGGTGTATATACAATAACTATTGTAAGTTTCCACAAGGGATCCCGGGATGCCTGGTACAGCTCGCACGATCCGCAGATTAGAACAACTCCTGCTGCGTCACGGAAACAAGAAAGACAACCGTAACTTAAAAGAGAGTGAATGCGAGCGAGTTGGTACGTATCCATAGTGAAAAACAGCACGAAGTAAAGACGGACAAGCATTCACACAGGATCAGCGCTTCACACAGCGCTGGTCCTGTGTGAATTCTTGTCCGTGTTTACTTTGCGCTATTGTTTAACTATAAAGATAACCGTATGGAGTATAATAATAATAATAATAATAATAATAATAATAATAATAATAATAATAATAATAATAATAATAATAATAATAAAACTGGCGCGGCTTCCACAAAGCCGCACAAGGTTGGGTCCCAGGAGAGCTGGTAGACTGGAGGTGGACAGGTCGGCGCACGTGTTCTGGGAGCGAATCAGAAGAGGAAGAACACGGTGAATATGGACAAGATGACGAAGAGGGTGCGTGACGGTTCATAAAGATGAGAGTTTTTCCATGCCACACGGTAAGCTATACTTGCAGTACTGTTCCTGCATTGCTATGATTTCTGTTTGTAGAGCACAGTTCTTAAGCGCCTATTCCTGTTTAGCGGCTTCGACGCTGTTGGCGTGACCGATAGAGCGAACTAGGACGAAAGAGAGCGAAAGATAGAAGGCCCTAAGGAGTTTTCGACCATGAGAGTCAGCGAGCTGCTGTGTCAGCGTCTGCAGTGCCTTGTGCCTTCTTGCGCTTCTTGCGGCAGCGCAACGCATTGCTCTTGTGCTCGGGCACGAGAAAGTGGGTTGACCTGCGAGCATTGGGAGAAAAAGGCGTGCGTTGGTCGAAGGGACACTCAGCATGTGCAACGCTCTAGCGGACTCTTAAGGGCCTTTCCGGAGCAGCGCTTGCGTCAGCCAGAGGCGGTGGAAGATGGCGACGCCAGCTTGACGGCGTTACGTGGACGCGAACACCGAGCATTCTATAGACCATTTCACTGTTTACAAACACAGGCCCTCGACAGCATCTGCTTTCGTCCACCGATGTGCCTATAATAGCACCGGCGGGCAAGACGAGCCTTAGCGAGTAGCCGGCTGATTTTCTACACTTTCCTTCCCTATTTAGCAAAATATTTTCAAATAAAGCTTCTTTTGAGCTACAGAAAGATTATAACAGATTTCTTTGAACTTTATGCACCTTCCTTTTATCTAAAAAACTAAAGAAAGACCTTTCCTCACTCTGAAACAACTTGAAAACGCGCTTTCGGTTTCGGTGTTAGGGGCTGATAAAATCAGGTGACCGGAAGTTTCTTGGGGTAGAACGCTTGCTGCTGTTATCGCAATCCTTGAAACGGTCTATACTCCCACTCGCGCCCCGACGCGTCGTCTTGACGCATGCGCAATTTTTCAACTTATCACAAAATCGAAACCACCTAAAAAGCTGTGCTCAGAATTCGCATTAGACAGTATGGTCATCGTTGGAGAATTTTTTTCTCTATCATCTTTATTGTTTGTGTTGTTTTCTACCTCTTTCTCTCTCTGTCTATTTTTTCTCGGTCTTTCCGTCTTTTTCTTTCTTCCTTGCCTTTCTCCTTTTTACTCTTTCTTTCAGTCTTTGTTGCTCGATTTATCTATTTGTAGTTGGTGTTTTCCCTCCGATCTTTTTAACACTTTCGTCAATTTGTTATTTCTTTCCCTATCTCTATCTTTCCGTAGTCGGTCTTTCGCTATCTTTTTCGCTATTTCTTCCCCGTATTTCTATTTCTCTGTTTCTATTTATTTCTATCTTTCTATTTTCTGTACTACTCACCCCCATCCCCCCTTTCCAAGCAACCCTCACATCTCTCCTGCTCAACTTCACTTTCCTTTCCCCCCCCACCTTTCTTTACTACACTATACAAGGCGATGCCCTGCTCTGTTAGCGTGCCTGGATAGCCGGGCGGTTAGGCCACTCGCCTTCATATCGTGGGTACGCCAGTTAAAATCCCGCCTCCGCGACAAATTTTTTTTCCTAAGAAATTCTCTAGTTCTCTTTCTTTCTAAACATTTCTCTTTATCTGTACTCGCTCTCTCACCTGTCAAGTTATTGTATCCCTGTCAGACAAATCCACGCACGTCGTCTGGTAGCCAAGCAGAAGACAAAGAAGAGGAAGGGCATGAAGAACAGGGTGAATATGGCACGTGTAAATTCAAAGTGATGATAACTTCCTATCTGCGACAGACGGCCAACCTCGGCCTTTACAGCTCTGCTGTAAAAAAATAAAAAAAATAAAATAAACGGGCGATGGCAACACCAACGAGAACACTCTCAACCTGTAGGGCTGATATCACCGATGTTGATGGTGCGTGGTATTGGAAGCTTTTTCAAATTTCTTTAGCGCCCACGTCGCTGCTCTACAGGAGTAGCGTTTCTCATTACCCCAATGAAGTTCTGTGTCTGTGTGTCTGTCTCTATCTTTAATAAATGCGAAGCATTTCTTTGCGTACTGTAAGCACTTTTGCGTTTCCATCTATCTATCTATCTATCTATCTATCTATCTATCTATCTATCTATCTATCTATCTATCTATCTATCTATCTATCTATCTATCTATCTATCTATCTATCTATCAATCTATCTATCTATCTATCTATCTATCTATCTATCTATCTATCTATCTATCCGCCTACGTCTGGGTGCTCTCGTGATCGCCTCCTTAACTTGCTGTAGACAAAAAATTGTATGGAAGGGTAAGAGGATTTCACGAATATGTCTGGCTGGTCATGACTTGAATAACGTGAAAATACCGTCGCGTACGTCGTCAAACTCATTTCTCCAGACACGTGTGGCTCATACCCGTAAATCGCGGGCCGCGGTATGCGGGTATGAGCCACAGGTGTTTGACAATTTATATCTACCCAGGAACGGCGAGGACTAACATTGCTCGTTTAAGTGCGAGAGCGTTAAGAAAAACTGACATCGGCGACGTTGACCCGACGAATGCAAACAATAGAAATCAGAGCCCAGCAGTAATCGAACCCAAGCATTCTGCGTGACAATCAAGTATTCTACTGCAGAGCCACTTCTGGTCTCGAAGCTACTATGGAAACAGACCCTATGCAGGCGTAATGTTGGTGAAACGTCAATTGTAATTGCAGTGCTGGCTATCTGATTTTAAAAACATTACATGTGTAGTCCAATGATGAAGGAGTCATGTCAGGTTAACGTCAACTGTATACTTAAGCGCAATCCATTGTAGTTGGTTTAGGTAGCACTCTCCAGGGCTACCATCCTCGCAAGCACAAGCGCTAGAGCGTAGGAGAGGAGAGAGAGGGGGGAAGGGACGCGCATGCGCAATGGTGGTCTTTTATGTCTTTATTCCCTCTATTGCTCTTTATTTTATTTTTATTTTTCTTTCTGTCGCTTTCTTTTTCTGTCTTTCTGTTTTAGGCGAATGCCTAAAACAAAAAAAGAGAAAAGCAGTCGTGTTAGACGAGTGCCTCATGAACCCCGTGATTGTTTTCAGTGTGGATGATTTTCCTTACCATTCGACGTCACCAAAATCTTGCTTCGGAGAGGACTCACCAAAGCGCAACCATTTTACTTGAAGTCTCTCCGATCACTTCCCAAAGCTGTGAAACAGTTTCATTTAATCTACCGGTGCTTAACGCAGGCCCGTAGCCAAGAATTTTTTTCGGGGGGGGGGGGGGGGGGCACCTGTTAAAAACCTTGAAAAACACCTAGTTTCATTATTTATCATCAGTAAAACACCCCCCTCATCCGAATTTCGGAAGAAGGGGGGGGGCGGGCCCCCCTGGCTAAGAGCCTGGCTTAACGCAAATGTACTGCTGATATTTCTAAATATTTTTAAAGTAAGATTTCACAGGCCTCTTTTCTAGCTGCCTATGCTTTGTTTTACGTCTATTTATTTGTCGATGTGATGCGAAGGTATCGTACACGGCACATACTTTAGGGTAAAATATCCCTTATGAAATCTGCTCGATCTCTGTAACATCCAATAGGAAAAACACCCCGTAAAATCTGTCGAGCGACCGAACTGCTTGAGTGATCACCCTTCGTCTTAATATACCTCTCATTCTTATAGCGATAAAAATCCTCTGTATGCCGTCAGTCTGATTCCTCTTGCGTAGTTCGGTTTTAAATGAGACTGAAATCCAAGAGTTCTATGTTTTTTCGGAGTGGTCCTTGCTTCAAGTATGCCGCACATAAAAAAAGTATCTGGGTCTGAGATCGCTCAGACATTTCACAACCAGACTGAACCAATAACTTGCTGCCCAACAAAACCAACGCCGACATCTATGGCGAGTAGTAGATTAGCAGTTGACAACCATGAAGCGAACTTCGAACGGAAACGAACGAACCATGTCGTCGGAAGCGCGCAACCGAAAGAGGACCTATGTCATTTCCGGTCGAATCATCCGAGCAGAACTCCACAACTGGCAGTAAATGGAGACCCGAGACGTTGCAGCTGGAATGAAGTTTCACTGTTCAAAGCCATTTTGTCCTTTCGCGTCTCGTCGATTTTTGTGTTCTACTGGTTTTACTTTTTGAAAAATCCGCTGACAGTTCGCTCTGAAACCGAAGGGCCGTGAACGCAGAGCGGAACTAGACGGTAAGGTGATTATGGTGATGATGATATCCTTAGGAGAGCTCCTGCTATCCTCGGTTTTCGCTTATGAACTTTGTTGAATCTTCTTTCTTTTATTACGTTCTTGCTTTTTTCTCATTTTTTTTAACCAGAAGCTGATTTTTGGGTGCAGAGAGCCAAGCATTGCTATGGGACGATTCTAATTATAAGTGTTTATATACCTCTTTATATATAGCCATAGCATTCTTTTTTAAGAGATAACTTCAGCAACCGGCTCCAGTCCGCTCCATTCTCCGAAGCTGTTCAAAGCAACTTTTCAAATAACGCTAGGTCTTTAGCACGCTGTATGGGAGGCTTGGTGTCTCACAAACTCAGGCAGACATGTATTTTCGTAACCTATACATCTAATATTTATCAATTTATTTATTTTTAAGAGTATTCGAAACAAGTTCTAAATGCATGAAAGCGCAGAAAGAATGGTGTAAATATTGGTCGCATCACAGTGAGGCGGGCCGTTTGTTTTCTGCGTTTATCGTAATGGGACGTGTTTCTGTATTGAGTCGATGTGTGTTATTGAAATTAGAACTAGGTAATGTGTAGATATATTCCAGTTTTCAAGACTATCATCATCATTATCGTAGTGTACGGCCATTTTACACCATTCGCGCTCCTTTCACGAGAATTACAACAGAGAATTACAGACACATGCGCACGCTTTCACCTCTTGAACAATTTTATTATAATTCACGTAACATAATCCTCGTCCACTGCAATATTTTTTCTATCCTGATGTCTCAAATACATAATTAATCGTTTGTTGCGGAACTCCGTATTTCATCATAAACGTGTCTCAATCGCATTGTAGCTAATGATGTTTGGAATAAGGTAAATATTTGTTAAGGCGTTTATTTGCCGGTACTCAGAGATACTGCGTAATGGCGACAGTCACGGCCAGGCACGAACTCTCAGCGCGAGCGGCGTCCTGTTTGCAGGTGACCCACTAGAAGGCTCTCAAGAAGAACATAAACTTTATTTTCGAATCATGATTCGAGTCCGGCGTCTTTTAGTGGGCCTGGGCACCCACCGCGGAGGCGGTTCCGAGACCTTGTCTCGAAGCGGCTTCCTCGGCACGCTGGACAGCCCAGAGTTGTGCTGTCAGGTTCGAGCTGAGCAGTGCGGTCGAGTGCAACCCCTTTCTAGGTTCCAATGCATCACTACAATTACCCCGGGGACGAAAAGGGAGCCGCCGGGCGACCCAACAGCTTGTCACTACGAGCGGGTCATACTAGGCCTTCAGGCGCTCCACGTTGACAATGTCGCGCCCTCGACGGCGCATGTCCGAAGATTGTTCGATGGGTTCGATCAGGTAGTTGACCGGAGATGTGCGCTCGATGACACGGTAGGCGCTCGATGACGCGGTAGGGCGACCCAATTATCCTTGCGCTGTTCGGTAGCGATGATGTGAACATCGATGACAGAAACAGCAATGGAAGATACTGAGCAGGGGGCTTTGTCGTCAGGCAGAGGGGAGCGCGAGAGGGCGTCGGCGTCAGCATGCTTGCGTCCGTTGCGGTACAGCACGCGGATGTCGTAGTCTTGCAGGTGAAGAGCCCAGCGGGCGAGACGGCCTGAGGGATCTTTCAATGACGACAGCCAGCATAGTGCGTGAAGGTCGGTGACGACATCAAATGGGCGACCATACAAATAGGGTCGAAACTTTGTAAGGGGCCCAGACGATCACCAGGCACTCTTTTTCCGTGACGGTGTAATTTGTCTCGGCTCTCGTGAGCGTACGGCTTGCGTATGCCACGACATATTCGGGGAATCCGGGTTTGCGCTGCGCCAGGACAGCACCGAGGCCTACACCGATGGCGTCTGTGTGCACCTCCGTTGGGGCCGTAGGGTCGTAGTGGCGTAGTATGGGAGGAGACGTCAACAAATGGCGGAGCTTGGCGAACGCGTTGTCGCACTCGGATTACCACGAATTAAAGGGGCCCGTTACTTCCGAGGAGCTTCGTCAGTGGTGATATGATCGTCGCAAAGTTTCGTATGAATCGTCGAAAGTATGAGCACAGGCCTACGAAACTGCGCAGTTCTTTGACGGACGCAGGTTTGGGAAATTCGGCCACGGCCCGAAGCTTGGCCGGATCGGGAAGAATTCCGTCCTTGGACACGACGTAACATAGGATTGTGAGTTGCCGGGCTGCAAATCGGTACTTCTTCAGATTTAATTGGAGGCGGGCGTTGCTCACACGTGTGAAAACTTCTTTCAGATGTTGGAGATGCGTGGAGAAATCCGGGGCGAAAACAACGACGTCGTCCAGGTAACACAAGCACGTGTGCCATTTCAAGTTGCGCAGAACGGTGTCCATCATGCGCTCAAAGGTCGCGGGCACATTACACAGACCAAACGGCATGACGTTGAACTCGTACAAGCCGTCGGGTGTGACAAAGGCTGTCTTCGGTCGAGCGTCGTCAGCCATGGGTACTTGCCAGTACCCCGAGCGCAAATCGAGAGAAGAAAAGAATTCGGCTCCGTGAAGGCTGTCAATCGCGTCGTCGATGCGCGGTAGTGGATAAACATCCTTGCGAGTGATCTTATTGAGCCGTCGGTAGTCCACACAGAACCGCACAGAACCGTCCTTCTTCGCAACGAGAACAACAGGAGACGCCCATGGGCTGTCCGAGGGCCGAATTACGTCGCGTCGGAGCATATCGTCTACTTGCTCATTAATTACCCGACGTTCGGCAGGCGACAGGCGATATGGACGTTGCCGTAACGGTGGTTGGGCGCCAGTGTCGATGCGATGTGTAACAGCGGACGTGCGACCGAGAGAAGTTTGCCCGACATCGAAAGAAGATCGAAATTCTTGCAATAGGCCCAGAAGCTGGGAACGCTGGACGGACGTAAGGTTGTCAGCGATGGAGTTACCAAATACATCAGCAGATGACGGATCAGACGTGGAAACAGCACTGATGGTGCGGGAACTGGGACAGTGCGAGTCACCGGGTACGTCCAGGACGTGTGCGTCGTCGACGGGTTCCACTCTGCCGAGACATTCCCCTCGAACCAACGTAACAATGTACGGGAATGGGTTGGTCACAAAAATAGTGGTGTTGCCCTGAGTTACTCGCATGGTCGCGAAAGATACCAGCAACCCTTTCCTACTGCAACCACGGTCAGATGGCGAAAGGAGTGCAACTGTGTCGGAGAGACCGGCGGAGTAGACCGACACAGCCGTTGACGAGCTTGGAGGCACTGTCGTATCGTCTTTGACGAGGATCTTGCTCAGTGCCGAGGGACTATCTACTGGCGTCAAATGTGCGAACGGTGAGAGTTCAATTTCGGCGGAGGCACAATGAATGACGGCGTCGTGGCGGGAGAGAAAGTCCCATCCCAGGATGACGTCGTGGGAGCATGCAGTAATGATGATGAACTCGACGACATATAGAACGTCCTGAATGACGACGCGAGCTGTGCACACTGCTGTAGGATGAATACTCTGCGAACTAGCGGTACGGAGGGACATCCCAGAAAGTGGCGTCGTCACTTTTCGGAGTAAGCGGCAAAGTTTTGCGTCCATAACGGATACGGCAGCTCCAGTATCGATAAGGGCAGATGCGCGAACACCGTCCACAAACACGTCGATGACATTCGATAGATTCCTCTGAGGGCTTTCACAGTTCGATAGCGTCGCAGCCCTTGCCTCGTGGACTGCGACGACTAGTTTTCCTGCTCTTGAGCGGCCGAACTAGGCCGCATGGGTGACAGGGATCGACGTCGTGGCGACGTGGACCTGCGAGGAGATGGAGCTGGGCGAGACCTCGGTGGCATAGACGGGGCTGAGTCGTGAAAGGGACGGCTCAGCTGGCCAGCGGCAGGTGACGGGACAGGAGGCGGTTGCACCCGAAAGCAATAACGCGCAACTTGACCGGCGTAACCGCATGCAAAGCAGATGGGGCGGTTGTCGGGTGTGCGCCATCGGTTAGCCGGGGTAGGTCCCACCCATGCCGCCAGACCCGACGGACGGAACGGCTGCTGGAATGACTGCATAGTGGGCTGAAGTCGAGGCCTAGGGATGACGTCAGCATACGTAGCCTGACACACCCGCGTCGGTGGACGGAGGTCGAGCGGTGGCTTCGGCGTAAGTCAGAGGTGTGGCCGCCGGAAGGACTTGAGGCGGTCTGGCGACAACTTGAGCGTAACTCTGGGGCGCAGGAGCCGGAGGTTGTTGGTGGTACGCTGGCATGACCTCCGAAATTTCTTGCTCAATTCGCTCGGCGGAGGGGAGGAAGAAGGGTTGTCGCCGATTGTTGAACGGCCGGCCGGTGGGCAAAGGCCAGGAGAGAGAACTGCCGTGCAATTTCCTCACGGACGAACGACTTGAGCTCTGGCAGCAACGCCGCCTGGTCAGAGGTGGCCACCAAGCCAGCAAGCTCTGCATCTCGTGAAGGGGAGCGACGGGTCATTGAACGCTGCCGGCGGAGCTCCTCGTAGCTCTGGCATATCGTTATGACCACGGCCACTGTGACAGGGTTTTTGGCGAGCAGTATGGTGAAGGCATCGTCGTCAATAGCTTTCATGACGTTTCGGATCTTGTCAGACTCAGACATGGTTTCGTTGGATTTCTTAAACAAGTCGAGGACATCCTCGATATAACTGGTGAATGGCTCACAGGCCTGCTGAGCACGTTCGCGTAAGCGCTGTTCGGCTTTCAGCTTATGAACGGCAGGGCGGCCAAAAACGTTGATGACGGCGGTCTCGAAATCGGACCAAGTCTCAAAATCGGACGCATGGTTGTTATACCACAAACCTGCTACTCCCGCAAGGTAGAACACCAAGTTGGTCAACTTGCCGTCGTCGTAACATTTGTTGGGGGACGCTCACGCGCTCGTAAAGTGCGAGCCAGTCCTCCACGTCGGTGCCATCGGCGCCAGTGAAGATGGGTGGATCGCGGATGCGTGGCACACCGGGACAAGGGGGGTGGCATGGGGGGAGGCGTTTCCTGTGCTCCCATTCGATGCCTGTGGAGCTTCGATCTCGTACCCCGCACCTCCACCAATTTGTTAAGGCGTTTATTTGCCGGTACTCAGAGATACTGCGTAATGGCGACAGTCACGGCCAGGCACGAACTCTCAGCGCGAGCGGCGTCCTGTTTGCAGATGACCCACTAGAAGGCTCTCAAGAGTGCAACCCATTTCTAGGTTCCAATGCATCGCTACAATTCATTCGGTGCAACGGGCACTTTCAAAACTATGGCGCCAGGTGATGTTTTAGATGTGAAGCATCTTATGGCGAAGCTTAATCCGGTGGTCGTGGTGGTGGTGGTGGTGGTGGTGTGCCGCGTGGCCTCCCTTACTGCGCATGCGCGAACCCTTTAAAAAAAATAAAAATAAAAACCTCCTCTCCCCCTCTCTCTACTCTGGGCATCCCTCTCCGCGGCAACCACACCCTCACTGCGCATGCGCCTCCCCTTCCTCTCTCCCCTCCTACGCTCCCCCCCTCTATCCTCTAGGCATCCCTGCCCACAGCGTCCACACTCCCACTGCGCATGCGCGTCCCCCCCCTCTCTCTCCTCTCCTACGCTCCCCCCTCTCTCCTCTAGGCATCCCTGCCCGCGGCGTCCACACTCCCACTGCGCATGCGCGTCCCCCCCCCTCTCTGTCCTCTCCTACGCTCCCCCCTCTCTCTCGCCTCGCGATGCCGACGCTGGCAGCGTCTCCTAGCGAGTTTCTATGTTGAAAAAACCGACTGCTCGCGCTGCACAACCGTTCACTGGCCACCCCGTATATATGGCAGTGGATCTTGACCTGCAAGGTGGTGCCGGTGGGAGATTTCTCCTGTGCGTTGTTGAACAATAAAAATTCGCAGTGTGCGCGTTAACTAAAAGCGGAGTGCGGGTGTTTGTGTCCAGTCGGAGTCTTCTGTCTCTCATTGCCCATTAGCAGCGATTGGCATGTTCCAGTAGGAAACACCGCTCCATCACTGCGTACTTTGCGCCTCCCCAGTTTTCTCTCCTGCGCAACGCTGCGATGAGCGCCAGCGTCAACGCCGCTGCCAGTGTAAGCGTTAGCGCCCGCTGCTTCACATCTACACATGGTTCCCTTTAGCGGGAGATGGTGTAATTTGTTTTTCGTGTACAGCGTTTGAAGAAAAAAAACAAAACGTGTCTGCCCTCAGCGACGAGTCTGGCCTTCGAGATCTGACATATTTACGCCTGGAACAAAGAAACCAAACAGAATTTACTTCCTAATATAAGAACACGATCATATAAAGCTTTTTCGATGTTGTGTGTGGTGCAGCAGAGTACAAGTAAGCACAAAATAAACCCAAAGGACTGATAAATAGGAGACTATTGGTGTCAGAAGCCGACAGGGACGTGCGTAGACTAATGGCAATGCTACCCCGCAGCGTGAATTAGAGCGCTACTGACATCCGCACCGTGACGCCAATTGATCGCTGGTTGTTCTCACTTGCAGTCAAGCTACCATGGGGACCTACATGGTCCTTTTACAGCGAAAGCTGTTATGAGAACACAACAAGGGTCGTTCCTGCGCCGTAGTTGTCCGCCGCCGCCGCCGCCCCCGGTGTCCGTAATCAATATCGCTCGAAATAAGAAAAAAACTAAATAAATAAAAAAACACCTATGACAGGATGGGAATCGAACTCGGGTCTTCTGCGTGGCAGCCTAGCACTCTACCAATGAGCTACGCCACTGCTCGAAACTGCGGTGCAAACTGACCCTACGCAGGCTTCATGTCGGGTAAGGAATCGCGTTAACGTGTGTTGTAAAGCGTTTTAGAACAGTAAAGTAAGAACCAGGCGTCACACAATGCGAATTGCGTAACGAGTGGGGCGTTCAATGCTCCAACCCATTACAGAATGGCATAATTCTTCATCGTCGTCAGCCACAGCATCAACAAAGTGCACATAATGTGTTACAAGAGTGTAGCGGGTACCGCGGTTTTCTGAAAAATGACGAATAATGGCATAGTAGACGCTTCCCCACTACACAAAAAATTATGATGATTTATGGCGTAGTGTGTACCATGCAAGTGCGCTTGTAGTAGTTGCCCCAAGAGTGTTTTAAGAAGGCTCTAATAAGGCCGCTCTCCCAGCTTTCGCTGTAGCTGTGCTGCGCGTTCCGCTCAGGCCTGGCGGTTTTTTTAGCTTTCCTTCCGACAGCCGGCACCGACAGGGAAAACACATTACTGGGACCGGTACACGCTGGGTATATCACATCTCTGCATCTTGATAATCTCAGATTGAATGTGTTTGCTCAGACGGAGGCATTGACAAGAGAGTGGCCGTTGGGACATTAGTAATTATTACGGTTACTATTTTGGCACGTTCTTCGAAGCGCGGAAGCTGCAAAAATGCCACCTTGACTATTTGATCTACTCCGGGTTCATTACATCTATCGCAGCATAGCATTTCGGCTAGGTTTACTTTACATTCATGAAATCTATTTTCCATGTGGCATGGTCCGCTCACCTCTAAACACCTACTCTACTGAAACTTTTTGCCCCGCTAATATACTAAACGTGTATTGCTGATCTCGCCTTCTAACCAAATAGTACTTAAATCAATTCCTTCTCCCTTTAAAGGGCCCTCACCACCCCACGTTCAAAGAGGAGGGATTCGTTTCCTCTTCGCCTTCACTACCTCTCTTACAGGCGATATCTCCTCCTCGCCACTTATTTCATAAAAACACATGTACAATGTCAGTACCAAGCATTGAGCCTACCAAGATTTCGCATTCGCCGGCTGCAAACTGTTATCGACTTTTGCGCGTCCGCAAACACACAAAATGAAGCACATTAGCATAATAAGCAGATCGGGCAGGATAGTCATGAGAGACAAGGATGAACGGGTGGGCGGCTGCATGACAAAGCAGTGCAGGATACAATACACATCTGATATTTCGCGTATGTGGACCACTCAAGAGGGTATACACTATAGAGGCCACGGGAGTCATTTTCATGCGTCAAAAAGTGGGCCAGAAAGGCGAGAAAGGCCAGGGGAGAATAACTAGCAGTTTTTTTTTTGTATTTTCAGAGTATGGTGAGGAGCACTTCAAAAGAAGGTTGCTTTCTAAAAGCATAGATGGGTCGATGTGCAGGCATATGTCGACAGTGCATGTAATATGTGTTGAGCAGTATTCAGCCTTCTGTTGCAGTTCGCACATGCACCACCTTCTTGCGAACATTTACTCAGCGCGTTTTCGTGAACAGGCCGTCAGCTCCGGCCACAAACTAGTAAACAACTGCCCCTGTGCTATACCATTCATGTTTTTCCTAGTGATCTCGTTTCGGGATAGCCGAGGCGCTTTCCTGTATACTTAACTACTTCTTGTGTTCATCCATTTTTGACTTCACATCATCATGATCATCATCATCACTATCAGCCTTACTGCCCCCCACTGCATGGCAAAAGTCACTCTATGTTCCGCCAATCAAGCCGGTCCTGTGCATGCTGCGGCCACGTAATGAACAGAATTTCAGAGTTTCATTTGCCCACCTAATTTTCTGTCTCACCCTCACGCGTTTGCCGTCTCGAGGAATCCAGTAAGTTACCCTTAATAACCAGCGGTTATCCAGCCTCAAAGGTACAGGCGCGCTCAATATGACTTGCAACACGGGAGCGCGTGGCCTTACGAGTTCAAAGATTCCGCATGGCTTCCAATAGCCCTTAGACCCCTGTCACACGGCAAGTCTAATGTCATTTACAACGAATGTCATTCGTTTGTAATGTCATTTGTTTGCTGTCACACGGGGAAACTAAATGTCATTCGATTAAAATGACATTTCCCGTCGAATGAGTTCCCGAAACACATTCGCATTCGATTTCGGACCGAATGAGTAGTCTCGACGCCAGGGACTTTTATGGAGATCGCTGTTAACTTATGTAAACGTAACTTTTGTAATCTGTAAACATGTTATTATTTACTAGATTAGCTTATTACTGGTTTGATGGCATAATAGCACGCGCGAAAGTTTCTAAAGAAAGGCATACTCTCAGCTACAGCACCTGGACGCCGGCCATGTTTCATTTGTGCTCTGTTGTCGTTGCCTGTATCGCGGGTGTTGATCGTCCGATTGCACGTGTTGCGGTGATCAAGGTGGTGACTATACGCGAAATTGCTGCCGCCGTCTCATTTCTGCAGCCGGGGAGTCAGTCGTGCGCCCACGCTTCAGTTCACTGTATACTGACACCCGGTCATATCGTCTGCCATGTTGGTTTTCGAGTGGCTCTTGGCTTGACTTCATTTGTGTCGTGCAGCTGTGGCAACTTGTGTAAAACAGCTGCGTTTATATTCTAGGAACACCTTTTCAGTGATAAAGAATTATTTTTCAGAAAACACGCATGTTACATGCAAATTTTAATAGATTTTTATTTCTCCTAAAGCCACGGCTCAGGACGGCTAAAGTCATCGTCATCATTTTAAAATGACATTTGTTTTCGTCGTGTGACAGCACGCAGGTAAAATGGCATTAGGTCCGCTTAATGTCATTCGGTGTAAATGACATTAGATTTGCCGTGTGACAGGGGTATTATTTCCATTACTAAACGCGTTTCTCTCACTTGGGTGTGATCCCGAATAAGAAAATAATATTTAATTGTTGAAATAAAAATTGAAGCACACTTTGTACATTCCAAAGTGTGTTCGGCGAAAGCTTGTGGCCATTCGACTGACTATGCCATGTCTTTTAGGTGCGAAGCAACTATTTGACTCGCGTGTGTAACGCCGTACGTTACGTGCGTCCGTAGGAATGCGCCGTAACGCGTTCCCCTCGCCGTAGGTGTTGGAGCGTTGCCAAGTAGGTCACGCCACAGCTGCGCGTAACGTCACGCTCCCCTCGCAAGCTTCCCTCGCTCCGCCCGCTCGCAACACCTCTGAACGTGTCACTTCTCTCTCCCGCTTCACCCTCTCCACCGCCCGCAACGCTCGACCGCACGTCGAGTGGAAACACTCTTTCGGCTCGTTTATCTGCGATGACGCCCGTTTCAACCGGGTCAACGCCGTGCGCACCGCTGCTGCTTCGCATCCCATCAGGGTTCCCTTCGGGGAGATGGTCCAAGTTTTAGATGTGAAGCATCTTATGGCGAAGCTTAATCCGGTGGTGGTGGTGTGCCGGCGTGACCACCCTTACTGCGCATGCGCGAACCCTTTAAAAAAAATAAAAATAAAAAACCTCCTCTCCCCCTCTCTTTCCTCTAGGCACCCCTCCCCGCGGCAACCACACCCTCACTGCGCATGCGCCTCCCCTCCTCTCTCCCCTCCTACGTTCCCCCCCTCCCTCCTGTAGGCATACCGGCCCGCGGCGTCCACACTCCCACTGCGCATGCGCTTCCCCCCTCTCTCTCCTCTCCTACGCTCCCCCCCCTCTCTCGCCTCGCGACGCCGACGCAGGCAGCGTCTGCTAGCGAGTTTCTTGGTTGAAAAAACCGACTGCTCGCGCTGCACAACCGTTCACTGGCCACCCCGTATATATGGCAATGGATCTTGACCTCCAAGGTGGTGCCGGTGGGAGATTTCTCCAGTGCGTTGTTGAACAATAAAAATTCGCACGGTGCGCGTTAACAAAAAGCGGACTGCGGGTCTCTGTGTCCAGTCGGAGTCTTCTGTCTCTCATTGCCCATTAGCAGCGATTGGCATGTTCCAGTAGGAAACACCGCTCCATCACTGCGTGCTTTGCGCCTCCCCAGTTTTCTGTCCTGCGCAACGCTGCGATGAGCACCAGCGTCAACGCCACCGCCAATGTAAGAGTTAGCGCCCGCTGCTTCACATCTACACATGGTTCCCTTTAGCGGGAGATGGTGTAATTTTTTTTTGTTTTGTCGGACGGACGGATGGACGGACACGAAATGACGGACGGACAGAGGGACACATGGACGGACGGATGGAGACGGAAGGACGGTCGGACAGACGACACACGGATGGACGGACGGACACGGACGGACACACGGACGGATGGACGGACGGACGGACGGATGGATGGACGGACGAATGACGGACGGACACGGACGGTCGGACGGATGGACGGACGGACGTGAGCATCAGACATTAAAGGCTTTCGCCTTAAAAGCTACGAAACTTCTACGACGGTCTTGAAGAAGCAGTCGTGCACCTTGGGTGTTCTGATGCAAATTCTTCTTTTGGTTCGTAACGGCCCTCTATGGGTGAGCCACTGAGAGTCCTATTGACAAAGCAGTTCGTTTAACAAACCAACAGACGAAACATTTAACCAAGAAATAAAGTTAAACTATGTGACGACGATAGAGCGGCGGCTGGTGGGCGAGGCGTTGAGATCCCAGGGGCAGACGGGAACACGGACGGACGGATGGACAGACACGGACGGACAGACACGGACGGACGGACGGACGGGCACGGACGGACGGATGGACACGGATGGACGGACGGACGGACACGGGTGGATGGACGGACGGACGGACGGACGCCGGACGGACGTCAGCATGAGATATTAAAATGAAAAATTGAAGGACACTTTGTACATTCTAAAGTGTGTTCGGCGAAAGCGTGTGGCCGTTCCACTGACTATGCCATGTCTTTTTGTTTTGTCGGACGGACGGATGCACGGACACGAAATGACGGACGGACGGATGGAGACGGACGGACGGTCGGACAGACGGACACACGGATGGAAGGACGGACACGGACGGAGGGACGGACGGACGGTTGGATGGACGTACGAATGGACGGACGGACACGGACGGACGGATGAACGGGACGGACGAGCATGAAACATTAAAGGCTTTCTCCTTAAAGCTACGAAACTTCTACGAGAAGTGTTGAAGAAGCGGACGTGCACCTTGGGTGTTGTGATGCAAATTCTTCTTTTTTAGGTTCTTAACGGCCTTCTTTGGTTGAGCCACTGAGAGTCTTATTGACAAAGCAATTGGTTTAACAAACCAACACACGAAACATTTAATCAAGCAAGAATTGTAAAGGAAAAACTATATATGTGCACAAAATTACACTTACTAAAAAGTTCAGTGCACACGGTAAACCAC